>JAJHUR010112074.1:0-100619 GCA_027495735.1 Lutjanus campechanus | reverse complement strand
GACAGCCAAAATCTACGAAAAAGCGAAAAAAAAGTTCCCAATTTTCTCAGATGACACTGAATGGATAGAAACTCTGTATACTCTCATCACACATCATCCCATGAAAGGAAGAAAGAGCAGGCATGGGTCACCAAATGAAAAGAAGATATCTACACCCTTAAAAATAACAGTTCTTTTAGGAAGACATACACATAGACCCTCTGAAGGGGTTCCCATTGGAGACTTTATTTTAAAAAAAGGTTCTACCAGGAACCAAAAAAAAGTTCTTCTATGGGGACAAGCTGAAGAGCACTTTCTGGTTCTAGTTAGAACATTTATTTCTACATGTGTAATGAATTGAATGACAAAATGACTAACTGCATCCACAGCGAGTGAGCACTCTTGACTCGTCTCCTGAGTGTGTTTCTCAACGCGCTGCATTAAAAGCACACGATGCCAAACTGCCAGCCCCACAGCACGTCTCCACTTCAGACACGACTGATTTCTACTCTGTGGTTGAATTTGTTATGACTCTAGCGTGGTCTATTAGATGTCTTCCTTTCACTTTTCCTCTCTCACAGAGAGGATTTGTTACTCCTTTTTTTTTTAGTGATATCTTTTTAAATCCTCACATTGATCCAAGGCAAAAATCGGAGAATAAATTCCTCTGGCAGGGTGATAAGCAGCTGAAGTATTGCCTTGACAGCAAGAAAGGAAGCCGAGTTTGAGTCTCTCCCTTTTGTTTTCTTGCACTCAATTCTGTTCCATTGAGGGAAGCTTTAATGGCATGACCATTGGCTAAAAGTGCTGCCAAAATTCATAGCCCAGACAGGACACAGATAGAAAGAAACGATAAGCAGACTGTGAGTGTAATGTTGGATGTCAGAAAGATTAGAAAAAGAGACAACAAAGTAAAGACAGACACTGTAATAAAGTGTAGCTGTGTTTTTGCGATGTATGTGACAACCATACAGTACATACATCCATGCATAGATACTCATGTACCTTGCAAAAATGACAGAACCACTACTGTGAGCAAGACACTGATATACATAACAGCTCATACACACACGATTCTGTATCTTCCACTCTGTTCCTCACAAACAGACGCTCTTTCTGGCATTGAAACTCTCTACATGTCTGTCCGTGCAGTCTCTCTGTCCATCTTAATGTTTATCTCCGCTTCACGCTCCGCCTTGCCACTCTATCGCCGTTTCACCCTGTCATTATATCACACTTACCCATCCTCCTACTACTCTCATAATGCAAAGACAAATGTGCATGCACACACACGCACACACACACAAAGTAGGAAACCCTCCTTGCTGTGGTTTCTAAAGGATTTGCAGGAGAAAGTGACAGACACAAAACAGACAGAAAACGAATGCACATTTAGTTCAAAAGCACTGAGAGTGAGTCTATTTTAGCCTCACACTAAATTTCTGTCCGCTTGTTGAAGTGCCTACGAGACGGTGCTGTAATGGGACAGACACACCGATGTTTAACTGCCTTCCCTGCTCCTGACCTCGTCTGGGACATTGCCATCATTAACAAACATTAACAACACATCTGTATTTCCAGCCTGAGACTGAGCTGCATTATAACCCAGCCAACATCAAGAAGGAAATAGTGCCTGGTGATCAGATATGAAATGAAACAACATAGTGAATGCCTGGATTACGACATTGTAATTATAAATTAATTACATGTGACTACTTTTAATCAAATACTATTCTGAAGAACAATGACTACTGAATACAAAAACTGCAGAAACGCAACAGAAACAGTTGTTAGGGGCAGTAAAGACACATTATCATTCTCAGGTATTCCCTTTATCAGTTCACTTACTTGTTGGCATCATGATCAATGTAAATGATCCATCTTTCCAACTTCTTATAGAAGATACTGCCTTTAAGTTTTAGTTGGTATGTCAGTTATTCTAGTGATATCCTGGACAACTATTGTTCTCTCCCTGGGGGCTCAGGTTTACCAGCTTCTTGTTATAGATGTACAGTCACCGTATCTGAATAGGAATTTAAGGGGAAAACTAAGTGTAAACTGAAGAGATCTAAAGGGTACTTTAGTTCTGACTGAAAACTGGAGCATTTTCTAATCTGGGCTGGATTCATCATGTAATGAGTAAAGAGTAATCTGAGAGAGCTCATCGCTGTGATATATTACCAAATACCATCTGGCAGGGAGGACCACAGTTAAATGTTGACAGTAATGACAATTTAGTTCACCGGCCTTATTAAATAAAGAGCTCATTTGTGCAGACATATGGCCAATCAACTCATTGCCTGGCACTTCATCATGCACACACACACACATCCACGTGCATGCACACACACACACAGAAAAAGACAAAAAAAATGACACTATAGATGCACACACACACTCACAAACATGCAGCTGACAAGGTATCAAGACATGCCTTCAGCCAAACACCTATTATGACATTTTTTGTGTGACGCCAAGTCCCATTTGCTGAATATAATTTACACTTTGACACCAGAACAGTGGGCGAACTAGAAGATTAGTTAAAGACGCAGCCTGGCACGCAAAAACTTGCAGTTTGTGGGTTCACATGCTTGTTAAAAAAACATGTATTTTTTGTTTCGGCAAGATCTTTTTCCATTTCTTCCCTCAGCCAACACATAAATCAAGCATTTGCCCATTTTGCTACCAAGCCGAATATTATTTTAACAAAACACAAGCATATCCTGGAGGAATACAGTCACATGGGAATAATGTGAGCATTTTACCACAGATTTAAGACTGTAGAGGCAAAAAAGAAAAGTTGTGTGATTATTGGTGTGGGACTTGGAGAGCGGACGGACAGACTGACAGCTGGGACTATCTTTATTGGATTCCACATAAACACTCCGTTTGTGGAGCGGGTGTCTTTCTGTCTGTCTTCCACATGCCTGTTTTGTGGGGTGTGTGCAGGTGTTGATCTGTGTAAAATGCCCATGACGCAGCTCCTGTTTTCCACACTTGCAACTGGCATTCAGCTCTCAGTAAGTGAGCACATACACACACGCACGCAGGGACGAGTGGAAGACCATGAGAGCGACAGAAGCAGGGAAGGGAGAGGGAGGGAGACAAATATCCTTTGTGTTCTCCCAACATAACCAACTGCATCATCCATCTAATCTTTAGCTTTTTTTGCTGTTCTATCCATCCTCTGCTCCTCTTTAGCGTTCAGCAGCCTCCAGGAAAACAATGTGATAATCTATTAGCTTGTTGTGTGTGTGACAGGAGGGAGCAGGTTAGAACGTTCAATGGAGAAAACAATACAAGATGAAACTCCAGTAAAGCCCCACACACTCATTCAGATCAGGCTGAAAACATCAATAATATTGTCAGAGGTTTCCACGTTGTACCCTCTGTTCAGGCTAACATGACTGCTTTAGCATTTGACAGAAGCTGTATCACAGCGGCTGAGAAAATCCCACATCATAGCAGCTCTCAAACAAAAGGAGATGTTACACTTAACTGGTTCAAGAAATTGGCAAGAAATCTAACAGTGTTTACCCAGCCTTTTTTGCTCATCTTCATCTAAATACTGACTCACATTTTTGTACTCTGTTGATTCACAAGAATAAAACCTGTTCTGTCCTGTGTTGCCTTTCTTACACTTGGCAGCCGTGCTGCTTGGTGGCACAGGGCAATAATCAATATTGTTTATTTCAATGAAAACCAATCGTTTTTTCAGAAATCTCTTTCCTCATCCAGCTTCTTACTATTAGCAATGGAGTCCTACATAAGGACACTTTTTTTTTTTAACTTTGTGTTTCTGTTTGTACTTCTCACTGGTTTCACATGGGTGGGGTTGTTTGGGAAAAGGTGATGTCACATTGTTTCGTGTAAAAGTGAATCAACATCTAATGACAGTTACTGAGCTGTTTGTTTTCTGTTGGACCGCAAAGTTTTTATGTCAACACTTTTTTGACCTTGTGACAGTAAAAGCCAACAGGCATGCCACACCTTTTGACAGACTACTTGAAAAATAAATTAATCAGTGAGACACTGCTGTGATTCACCTTAGTGAGAATTAGTGGACAGTTTTCTTAGGTTAAGAAAAAAGTTGGTTATATTTGCATAATTTCAATAAAGATGCAGACAACAACAGTTAGTGCTAAATTGTGCTCTGCCTTCAGTTGCCATATTTGAATATAATAATGTAATATTGTAAACTTACTGCAATTAGACAGAGTAGCACCAGTATATGGAAATGACATGGTCAGCGTCTTGATGTCCAGATATAGAAACTAGTCCTAATCTGTTTTGTCTGGTTTAAAGGCTATGGAGTATTTTCCTAAAAAACAATGCATAGACTCATGTAAACTTATCTACTTATAGAAATGTGTGGTGACGGCAGTATCTGCCCAGACCCTGCCCTCTGTCTATATTTTCTTATTTTCTCATATTTTGCTGTTCTTGGGGCTTTTCTGGGCTTCAGCCTGTTTGGCAGTGGTGAGCTGCTCTCTGCCAATACAGTGCACAGGTTTTGAGGTAACAAAATGTAGCGACCAATGATTAAATCAGTCTCTCCTCTGCTCTATGTCTGTGAGAGCTGCTAAAAAAGATTTACACGCACACAGGCAGAGCAGACTGAGGATCACTTTGGAGGTGTGAGCGTATTTATTTGTGCTTTAAAACATAACAGGTGTGAAACAATCAAAAAATAACATTTTATTTCTCTGGCTCACTGCTTTGGCAGCACTCATTCTCTTAATTCACTCTCTGTTTCACTCATTCTCTCTCTCAGATTTGTTGTGCCGGGGAGAAGCGACCAACTTTAAATGATGTCTTTACAAACAATGTTGCATATTCTACTTTTAATGTACAAGACTGCAAAACTGATGATGTGTAATATAGTTCCCTTTGAAACCTTGTCATGAAAGAAACCCTTACTCACATATTCACACACTTGATAATGTGCAGCATTACTATTACTAAGCTTTCAGTTATTCTCTTTACATCATATATTCTTCTGTTTTTTCAGCCTATCATTCATCTCCTATCATTTCCCATCAGCATGTCATTTCACTTTCCCTTTTCTTATTTCCTGTACAAATTCTTCATCTATCCCGTTTTTCTTTTCTGCATAACCCTTCCCTGTCTCTCTCTGTTCACACATCTTTTTCCCCTTTCCTCACCTCCTTTTCTTCTCCCCTCTCCTTTGCTCTCAGGTGTAGTTTAGATAAGGCTAGAGGAGGGGATTAGTGAGAGCTCTCTGCCATGTTTGCCTTTGGCACAGAGGACAAAAGGACTGGGACGTTTTCACTGCTCCGCCATCTCCATTCACCTGCCTGTGTGTGTGAAAAACAGCCATGCAAGGACACGCACAGACATATACACACATGAGAACACACACGCTCACACTCACCTGTGTAATGACTGTGTCACCGTGCCCCAGTTATGAACTGAATCAGCATAATCCCTTCACACTCCATTAATCAAGAAAAGGCAGGGTGTAGTCTCACAAAAAATGCACAAACACACACGCACAAATACAGTGCTGACACATATCCTCACCCTGTGTGGTCTGCCAATTTTAGCTGGTCCCATGGGCTGATATTACTGGTCTACTGAACCAAGTCAGACACAATAGCACGCACAGCCTACAGGTGTGCACACATGAGTGTGCATAAGCCTATATTTTTTCAAAAGAATATGTTTCAAGCTACTGGAGACGGCATACCGTGCAGAGATATTACAATATGATTGGCCTTGTTTCCACCACAGGGCCATGCAGAGCTTAGCAGGTGGTTCTCATTATTGTAATATTCGATATCTCTCAGCATTTCTCTGTGACTCTCTTTTCATCTAGTTTCCTGCAGAGATGATTAGTCAGCTCGCACTTCAGCCTTTAATGAGGAAATTTGACTTTTGATCATGTGCTATAAACATCCGATAAACATAAGCACTGGCACTCATGTCCATATGACTGCCACGGGGAAGACCAGCCATGTTCCCACTGACAGGTCCCTCATAGTACCTGTCATCCATATCACTCCTCACTGTGCCTATTACAGCTCAAATGCTGCAATTGCTCAAGCATGTTTGGTGCCAGCTGCTGTCTAGAGAAAATCATGTATCTCAAAAATTTGATCTTTTCAGCAACGAAGAAAAGCAGTCATGAGTTTAGCTTTGTGATAATGTTTTTAAAATAGTGCAGTGGGCTCTGACAGACTTCCATTAGCCTCAAGATGAAAGATACTAAGTAGGTGCAAAGTCAATGCAAAGACACGTGGACACAGACATAAAAATTCACTCTCTGTGGTGTAAATGAGGTGAAGGCACCACTTCATGAAGGTACAGGGAAAAAAAAGAAAGAAATCTGGTGTAAAACAGCAAAGAACTGAAGTTTTTGCTAAGTTTTGAGATCAGCTAGCAGTGGAGCTGTCACACTTTAGGGCACATTCAGACTGAAATAGGCATTGAGGCAAAAACGCCAGGCAGCTCATTCATTTTGAATGGGTTAGTCAGTTTAGGCAGCAGCGGTGGGGGCTGCAGGGGATGCTGAAAAAGAAAACGCAACGGCATGCGGTGGAAAACTTTTGGAGAAGTGCAACACAAATAAACTGTACAATCCCGCCCTTAATTGCCACAATGCCTGATTGTGTCTGAATACAGACAGCCTGCACATGGTCTGCACATACAGCACACTGCAAGTTAGCTACAGCGGTCAAAATTCAACTAATATGGGTAATCTTGAACTCAGAAAGTTCAAATGTTAAGAAATTTATGAAGCCACAACACTGCTGTATCGATGGGAAAAACCACCAGATTATTTGTTATGATCACTGATCCTTCTTCATCATTTGCAGCCCTTTCAATTTCCATTTCTCCTCCTACATGCCTAAAAAAAACAACAACAAAACCAGTGCAGCATGGTTCTATAGTGCAGGCCAACGATGACTAATCCTTTACCAACGACAACTGGGACAACATCGCTCTTAGCAGGTCAAGTGAACGCTGAGGCTTAATATCCATATCATGGTGCATATTTATATCATATTGTACTATTTTTCAAGGCAATGATATTGCCCACTTTCTTAACTATCTACTACCTGTCCGTCTATCCATCGGTCCCAGCTGGGCAGAGCCTCGGGGCTGAATTGGGCGGTGGTCCAGAGCAGACTGTAATCTGGAGCTCCTATCATCGGGGATCCGCTCGTCTGCCTGTGTGATCAGGCAGACAGAGTGCTGAGCATTTGATCAGCCTGATACTGAGCCCAGTGGGCGACGAGCCACCATGGAGAGAGACACGACAATCAGTGAAATTTTACACACACACACATACACACACGCATGAGCCACAAGATATCGTATACATGAAAATAGACTGATCCAGTGAGTGGGCAGAAAAAATATTGAGTTAGTGAGAGAAAAACAAAGACAGAGAAAAAGAAAATAAGCTAAGGGGGAGGCCGAATATGTGTGTCTGTTTGTGTGTGTGTGACAGAGAGCGAAAGAGAGAGAGAGAGACCTTGTATTTCAGTTTGCTATCAGGCGAGAGTGTGTGTTGTTTTTCTAGCACCCACCTATCAGTCAGGGCCTGCAGGCAGGGAGCAGAGCCGTGTGGGTAGGAGAGGTGTCAGCTAATCTGCTGTGATTGATGTGTGAGTCCAAAACTGATGAAACTTTACTGTACTCTGCAAAGGTCTATGTAGCATCACACACAGACACACACATCCACACACACAAACATCTACACGACACAAACAGTGAGGAGATGCACAGAATCTTGCATACATTATAATCTCACGTGCACCCTGATCTACTACACTCCCAGCTCATCTCTAAGCCTCCGTCTGCATCCTCTAAAGCCTGAGATTTCCTGCCAGAGCTGAGGTTTCAGCCAGACATGCTCTCCATTTCACCTAATTGGCCATGAAAAATGGATGACAAACATAAACAGTGACTGTCATTACGTGTGTGTGTGACGAAACGGAGGGTTTGTGTGTGTGAGTGTGCACTGGCATTTATATATGGAGAGTGGAAAGCGTAAACCGAAGGTATTCTATTTGTTTTTAAGCCTAATTGCCAAAATAACAGTGTACTTTCAAACAGCGGCCAGATGTGGTGAGCTGGCCTGACTATCAGAACACCCACACAGAACTGAGGGAGAGGAGTGGAGAGAAATAAACAGGGGAGGAGAGACAAGAAGTGAATTTTCTTCTTTACTGTCAGAGGATAGTTTTCAGAGAATAATCCCTGAAACTGAATAAAAACGGACAACAAAAGATGAAGCTACCTCACTTCTTCCCTCTTTAGTCATATCCTCAAAATCTTATCCTCCATAAAATGACTCATGAGCTACAATTTCATGCAAACCACACACACACACACACACACACAATCTTTACACGCATAAAATAGGACCCCTTAAGCGGTGATGTCATCTATGTGAGAAGTGAGCAACAAGAATGCAGACAAAAGTTACTTTTTCCTTTGTTTACAATGATTCATCCGGGTAGCTCTCAATCAAGGTTTATAAAGAAAAAGATCAGCACTAAATATGCTAAAGGCTTCTGCTTTGAACCAAAGAAAAAGCAGTTTGAACAAGTGAACAAAGATCTTTAAATGCAACTATTTACATAATGACTCATTCTTTGAGCACTTTTCAAAATCGTCCATTGCGGTCTTCTGCAATACTTTGACTTTGTATTTCTTCTTAATTCCTCTCCCCCCTCTGGAGGCTTTGAATCATACGCAGACTTTGTGCTGGATTGTGGTCAACCACTGTAATGCACAGATACAGTGTCCTCTGTTCAAACACACACAGCCACAGTATGTATACAGTGGTGTGCAGAGTTGGTGTAGGTGTTGCTATCTGAACACAATCTGTCTGGGTCAAAGAAGGATTCTGTGTTCTGTGCAGTACAAATACAGATGCTCGCACACACTGTGGGAAGCTGAAGCAAGAATGAGAAAGGAGAGTAGAGTGCAAGTGGTAATTTCTTAAGGTTTCATTGCCAGTATTTGTGAACCTGATGGTGAAAATTGTGAGCATCTCTCTATATAAAAAACACATTCTGGAGCACAGATGCTCAAGTGATGTTTTAATTTGCTGTTCTGCATATTGTGCCCCTGTTGTTGACAATAGAACTGATGTTGCATGTAAAGAAACCAACAAGTCCTCTTGTCTTCCTCAAAACGGACAATGATTTGTCTTTCTAAAAATACCTAAATGACCATAACAAAAATGACTCATATGACTGTCTTCTTATCTGCCACTGCCATGGTCATACGCCCCCAGGTTACACACCACAGTGTGGTCAAGTTTAGTCAACTAAAACTACTTGGTTAAGGTTAGTCTCATCAGACCAGGCAAACAAAGATCTCGCCATCTACACATCATCAAGGGATTTCTAAATGCAAAATAGTTGCTTGAATGGTGACGAGAATAGCCACTATCACACCTACACCCCTTACATTTTTTGAAAGACATGCCTTAATGTGAAGGGCCGCGCTAAATACTTCGGATTAGGTTGACAAACCCAATTTGTTGTGACATCGCAACAGGTCAGGGGTATGTAGATGTCTGCACAGAGACTATGTGTACACCCTCTGAAATTTACATCACATGGACCCCGCAGACCCTTCTGCATTTGCAGACACGCAAAATATAATACCAGCTTAAGTGTTTGAAACAATGACCAACCCATTCTAAAGATATAGGGTACATGCATGTTGTTTTGTATCAAAAATTACTCAACTCAAAAACAAACTTGGCCAATGAACCCATGCAAACTTTCTCCCACCTCCTGCCCCATTTGTTGCCTGAAGTGTGTGTGTGTGTGTGTGTGTGTGTGTGAGAGAGAGAGAGAGAGAGAGAGAGAGAGAGAGAGAGAGAGTTGAGTGGTGATGCTCAGAACTGAACATTATGCAGGAATGTTTTTGTTCTCAATTAGACCAAATCCAAATTCCCAGCAGCACTTACAAACACTGTCACACTCACACGTTTGAACACATGGGACACACGTAAACGCACACATTGTAACAGCACAGGTCCTCTCTCTTTCTTTCCCAACTGCAATTAAAACTGAGAACTCCAGGCAGGCACAAAACAAGCAGCCAAATGCAAAGGTCCTGCAAATTTCAAAAGCCTCCAAAACAAATCTTTAGTAGGTCCCCAGAGTGAAGGGGCCTGGGTTAGGATTAGAATCAGAATCAGTAGTAAGGGACATTGACATTCTACACGAGGTTTGGTGATGGGAAACTTTGGCAGGCTTGTTCGGTCGTGCCAGGCTGGAATTCCTGATGAGTTGATGTTTATCTTATCTGGGAGAGATAGTAATTTCTGAAGTGTTTTACATCAATTCAGCTAATTCAAATGGGGTTTGGACAAACAGCAGCGCCGCATCCAATCAGACAGGGAATGCTGTCACACATAAATCCCCTGAAGCAGCCTCGCAAAGGCACGCAAACCATGTTCCTGCTCTGAGTGAGCTGCAGAGAGAGAGCACTGGTCCTGCTGCAGGACAGGAATGAGAAGAAAGTGTCCTCCTTGTGAGTCTCTTGAGGGCCAATTAGTCAGAGGAGCCATGGTTAATGTTACACAACCCTCTTCTCAGCTTTATTTCCTTTGATGGCTCCTTTACCCACTACTAAAACATGTATAACAAAGTAGAGCAAATTGGGGAAGACAGTCATTCAGAAATTTCAGCATTTCACACACAGTAAAACGTGCTCCGATTCTGAAAACGTAATCTAGACTCGAATATTGTTTTGTGGATGTTATGCAGTTACCCTGTCAACACTACAAACTGTCAAGAACCTTGATATCAATGCTAAAAATAATCACAAACCCCGATTAACACTAAAAATTATAAAAAATCCTGAATTTGCCTGAAATCAATGTTCAAAATTGTCAAGAACACCAATATCAATACTAAACATTGTAAAGAACCCAGATACCAATGCTAAAAATGGAAAATAACCTAGATTTCAACACTAAATATTGTTAAAAACCCTGATATGCTAAAAAGTCATTAATAATGCTGATATCCATTGTAAAAATCATTAATAACTCTGATGTCACTGCTAAAAATTGTCAAGAATCTGGGTGTCAACATGCATTCTTTTTATGAATAAAGATTAAATTACTAATTTACACATTACATTTATTCAAAGGATACTTATGTCTAGCATTTAAACTGCGCATATAAGCTTTAATCAGAGGTCCAACACCTGATTGGTTCTTGCTGGCTTCCTTCCTGCTCTCTACCGACATTCTTTCCTGGTGCAACAAAAGTAATTACCAGAGACCTCTACCTCGCCCTAGGGACAGAGAGGAGAGCATATGCTATCACACACACATGCACCCACGCAACACACACACACACACACACACAGATTAATACTGTCCAATACGTGTTCACCATCTCTAGCTCCCCGGCCACTGAATGACAGCCTAGCTAATTAGAATCTGATTTACCCATTTAATGAAAAAAGGAATAATTAGATAGCTAGATAGCAGCCAGGAGACATTTATTCTGTATGCGTTTAGAGTCACGGAGTCACTGTGTGTGTGTGTGGGACCTGGGGGGATAGAGTTTTGAAATGGGATGCCTGATTGCACCGCCCATCTAACTGCTTTCTAAATGAAATTACTGTTCATTAGATACACATATGTAAACGCTCATGCTCATAAGCACTGCCTCCCTCTCAGATGAACACTCATACATGCAGTGGGTACTGTTTGCGCACGGATAAAAGTAGCAAAGTGCTCTTTAAACACGTAACTGTTTCCCATCACAGAGCTCTACTGGGTAACAATGACAAGATGTCCTCCTCCATTGTCCTTTTCTTATTTCCATATGGTTTTCTCTTCAAATTGGTGTATATTTCCATATCAGATTGTGATTGGACACAGACTAATTTGATTTAGGCATTGAGAATTCATTTTGTCTTGCCACAACTCACGTTAGAAGTGTTTCTAAAGAGGCTGCTGTGTCTCTGTGAACGGAGAGTTCTCTTGCCTCCAAGATCCCTTCTGTGTGTGAGGTTTCTGTCATTACAAGCAAGGATTGCTTAAATCCATAGCTAGAATTGAATCTCTCTCAAGGGAATGGCACATCTTTTTGAGGGGAAAAGACGTGCTTTATTGTCTTAAATTCAGTGGGAATGGTGGATGGAATGAAGGCGGTGCGGATAATATAGTACAATAAGCGACATTACTGTCACAGTTGATAGTTAAATTGTTAATCCTGACTGGATTTAAAATGATGTGTGCAGTCTTAAGGGATTATACTAAACTATAGGCCTGTGTTTAAAGCAGTGACGGTGCAGTGATGATAGTCAGAACCTTTAGAGGGGAAGATGAAATTAAAAAATCTTCAAGAAGCACAAACTATGTCTTGAGCATCCAGTTTTTTTTTTAAATTATCAAATTACCGTTCATAAGAGTCATCCAATAAGCAAAACACGTTGGTTATTGGATGGATCTGGTTCATTCCTTTGCTTGAAGCAAACTTCAACATCCAAGATTCAAGTTAGCTGCCAGAAAGCATTACACTCATGGGCCATGCTGTCAGAAAATCATTTCTGGAGGAAAAAAACACACATGATGTGAAAAAGATAAGAATTTGGTGGTGTTTTGCATAGCAAAGATTGCTATTAAGTCTTGGACATAAAACAGCAATGGTCGGTCCATAAATAGATTAGCTGATCAAAAGAAAATTAGTTGGAACAATTTTGATAATTAATTAATTGTTTTAGTAATTTTTCAAGCAAAAAAAAAAAAAGTCAAACATTTGCTGATTCCAGCTTCTTAAATGTAGGGATGTGCTGCTTTTCTTTGTCATTTATCATAGTAAATGAAGAATTTTTGGCTTTGGGCTCCAGGAAACTGTGTGTAGCCTATAAGATGATGAAAATCCATCAGCAAACTTGTAGTATGTGTTGGAAAAGCTTTGGCAGTGATTTTAACTATGGATGATTAGTATAATTGTCTAAAACATGCAAAATAACCAGTACAACCCTGAAACTTGCTAAAAGCCATGGCCAATTTATTTGTAAACAAATGAATGCAAACTAGAAAAATCAGAACACAGATGGACTGAGAGGCACCTGCCCCTTGTCCTTGACCACGACGCTTAGGTAAATAGGTAAATCAGCAGCTTCCAGGTGTGAGTATACTGATATATGTCTAATCCTTTCTCCCTTTGCAATCCTTCCCCTGGCCTTTGCTGCACATACTAATGTGAACCTACTAGCACAAATAAGAGGTAAGATTTAAAATGAAATTTCAATGAGAAGGTCATGTAAAATGTAATATGAGTCAAAACCTTCTTTTACCCTTCTGGCTCCAAAGTCTCCATATGGTGTAAACAAACATAGAGAAGGGCATTTGTTAATGAGATGGCATTGTTACAGTTTCTCAAGTTGTGGGCATTAGAGGACTCCTTCTCTTTCAGGGCCACACACAGCCTAACACAAGAGATAATAACTAATGTGTGAACGTGTGGGGATGAGAAACAAACTGTCGCACAGGCTGTCTCAAAGAAACACAGAAGTTTACTGTAGCTTTACTTCACAGGCTTTGGTTCAGATGAATTACCTGCTATGTTGAAACTGTGTCAAATACAATCTGTGGCACATAGTGGCTTCTGTGTTTTGGTTTATCTCGACTCAGCACTGTGGCGAGAGCACTGGACAGTGGATAAAAAGAGCAACACAATTCCACTGGCCTGAAGTGAAATACGAAAGAAGCTTTGTTCCCATCCAAAACCTTCCAAAGGACCACTTTCTATGCTGGAAGTTTGAGTAAGCTGCTCTTGAGGCAGAAATGCCCGCCCATCCTCAGAGAGTTGATGGAGCATTCACCTTATGCCTCATTGAGCTGACTCACTGTAGCATTGCAGAGGATACAGCATATGGGAGGAAATAAATAAACAAATGCCCCAAGTGTCCTCTCTCCATCTTGGCTCTGTGTCGACTCGCAGCCGGGGGCTGTTTCCCCTCCCTTCACTCAGCGCTAGTGAGAGCAGCCCCAAGCGGCTACTGGGCCCTGTGTTGATCCATCATGGTTCATCATCATGCTGGATCAACCACCATCCTGGTGCCTGAAGAGAATCACAGAGAAATCTGTCACACTCGTCTTTCTACTCCTATCTAACTCTTATTGTCTTCTTCCCTTTCTCTTTGTGGCTCATTCCTTCTTTTTCCCCCTCGCACACACACCTCCACACACACCTGGTCAAACAATGCATCCCTTCTTTACCATGCCCTCCAGCATGCTTGTCAGGAAACTGTCTCACACTTCCAAGACAGCACAGCAACACCTTGGAAATATCCAAATACACACAATGACACTGGTAGGCCAGCTGGAAGACAGGTTGATACTTTGGTACATGGCAGGACAGGTAGGTAGACAGTTATGTCCTCAGGGGGACTGATTAGGTGACTTACTGCTGGCAAGTATTGCGGCATGCATGTATCAGATCATGAGTCCTTCTCTGTTCTTGCACAAGCCTCTAAAACATCTCATCATGATGCGAGAACAAAAAATAAGACAATTTTCATGGGATTGCACAGAAAAAAAAATCTACGTGGGTGTTTGTGTGAGTGTGCACGAGTGAGACCTGCCTGCGTGCAGCGACAAATGTTCCTGCATGTGAGTGCACGTTTTAACACAAAGTCTCAAACTTGCCCGGGGCAACATGCTGCCTTGGAGTCACAGCACTGAGAGGGAAAAAGAGATAGAGTGATTGGCATGAGGGTGTTTACGGTAAACAAGAACAAGGGCTGGCAGGCTGGCTGGCTATTACGCAGGAATGCACCCTGCTCTCTTCTTCATTCTTTTTCTGTGTCTTTTGGCCGGCTCTGTACAACTCTTGAAACACCAACAACAGCGGCACACTGTCACTCTGACAGATATGTGAATTACCTTCTTGGAGCCTACACATAACAACGGTGACCACAACAGTGAGTGTGGCGGCATGTTAAATATACAGTATGTGTTTTAATTAGTAGGAGAAGAGAGAAGAGTTAGTGATGTAAGATCTATAGTTGTCTTTCCACTGCACAGCTCTGTATAGCTCGGCTCTACTTGACTCAACTCACTTTTGTTACCAAGTACTTTTCTCAATGCATGCGTTTTCCAGCAAGGTGTTATTTGATTAAACTCTTAACAGTCACACTGTGCATGACTGTTACCAATAAATATCTTATTATGTCTTTTCTTTTACGGCAGCTAACAAACAGGTTGTACTGCAGTCGTTTGCAATCATTAACTCCTCCTCTTTGACAAGCGGCTCTGAATCAAACAAATTCACAAATGTATTTATGGATAGTTGTACGTTCACAAGCACGCACACATATGCACCTGGTGACTGCCTTTCATTCGGCTTCCTCAAATCCATCTGCCAAGACACTTTTTTCTCTCCATCTGTCAGCAGGTAGGATGTTAATTATCTTAAGTCAAGGGTGGCACCACCAAGTCAATTTTGAGATATGATCTAATCTCTCCTTCTTTGATCTCCTTCCTTCTCTTCCTGTCTACTTCTCCTCCACACCAACAGAAACTCGCCATCTTCATCAACACATGACGCACTGGTTTTAAACAAGGACTTGGGGTGTCATTGATTTAAAGTGCTATTTACAGTGAACTGTATTTGCCATGTAATTTTTGACTCTTTGTAATTCTTCCAAAAACTGTCTGTGTTTATTAACTGCTGTTTACTGTATATTTCTGATCCTATTATCTATTGTTCTTCCAGGAAACAGTGCTCCACTTATCTACAGTACACTATTCCCTCATACTGGATGGGATGAATACTTAAACACACAAAGTGATTACACATAAGCTTACACATATATACACAACGGTTTTCCTCTGATCTCAAAGTTCGTGGTGTCCCAGATGACTTCCCTCGCTCGCAGTTTGTATTACAGAAACTGCTATTGTAACAAAACCCAAAACCTACACGTCTGCTTGTACACATTGCATATAGTGCAAATACAATGGCATGCAAATAGAATAAAACTGCGAACATATGCACATGCACGCACACCCATTTATCCTCATTTTCCTTGCTGGACACACACTGGTTTTGTCAACATGGCAAATCAATAGGAAGACAAACAAAACTTCCTTGTCTGATCATGGTTGTTTTGGAGTGATGCCACAGCAGGGCAATGGCTGGTTTTCACTGTCACCTCCTACACGTGTCTGCAACATGTGCCTATGTGTGGTACATATTGGAAAAAGCACAGATGGGAAGCTGGTGCAGGCTAAAGTGAAACTGAATAGAGTGATTGCACATTTGCATTGTTCTGTCATTTCTGATCCCTCCCTTCTTAACCCTTCCCTCCCTTTACTGCTACTTCTTCTCATCCCTCAGCCACTCTCACCTCTACCTTTCCTCCTACTTTCCCCCCCACTCTATGATGCTGTTCACACCTGGTATTAACATGAGCCTTGGCTGATCCCATTACAAGTGACAGCTCTAAGTGTGTTTAAAATGCATCTTCAGAGGCATTTCCACTGACCACTTGTGATTGGATCACACTTCCCTGCTCTATATTCAAATAAACAAATATGGCTGTTTTGTCAGGTGCATGTCCATTACTATTCATTTAGCTATTCAAAGAAGTTTGGCACCACACTAAACTCCTCTATCAGCCTAGACGAGCCTACACGACATGTTTTACCTGCACTGTCAGCAACCCAGCAGAGGAGATGCTCTGTGGTGTGCTGGGATTTTCTAACTGAACTATGAGCAAGAGGCACACTTTTATTTTTTCTATGTGGAAATCTGATGTTTTCACATCATAGACGACAAAGAAAGACATTAATGATGGACTTAGTGAAAGTTCACATGAATCCCAGTGCACCAGGGAGCATTTCTCCAGCCTGCCCTTCACAGCAACACTTTTTTTTTTTTTTTTTTTTTTAACAAAGCCTTGTATTGCATTTAATGCCACATTCACAAGAAGGCACTAATGATTAAGAATTTGCCAAATAAGTTCATTTTTCCACTATACAGTATATGCAAATACATTTGCAAAATGCATTGTTGTTTCTACCAAGTGGCCCAACACTAGCCGCCAACATGCTAGAACAAACGGACACACTGTCTTTTACACAGAGAAAGAAATAACTAAATGTATAGCCTAACATTTGCCAGATTTAAAAGAAAACCTAAATAATTAATATTTTTTCACAGACAGTGTTTCACAAAGTTTTTTCTGTCTAGTCAAGGGCTCTCAGAATTTCAGAATTTTTTAAGGGTGTCTGGAGATGTGGTTACTAGCGTGTTCACAAACATCCCCTGCTTATCCTGGCAGGTAAGATGGCCAAACCATGTAATTTGCATTATAGTGAACCGAATAATGTACTTAAAGGATGTCATCTTAATAGGCGGCCCACAGGACACATTGTGCACACACAGCTGAAAGAATGTGGTCACGTGCAGCCCAGACCACCTTTGAAGGTGATCTGAGCTATTGGCTCTTAATGCATCCTCATTACATCTTGGGTGCATTTACACCTGTCTGCACAGCTGTCAACTTGTGATCAGATCACCCAGGATGCATGTTAATACCAAGTGTAAACAGGCTCTACTATACCTTGAACTCAATTTCTTGACATTGCTTTGGGAGCTTCGAGCTCAAAGGGACTGCACAAAAATCACCAGCTGACATTTCTTGCTCTCCTCTCACCACAACCTTCACCTCCTCCACCCTCTTCTCATCTCCCCTTTGTTCCAAAATGTCTGTTCTGGTTTACTGTCTGGCCTACATTCCTTTGCTCTACCTCAGCTCTCACATCATCCCAAGACAGGTCCAACTTCTCTGTCATAACAGGGTGTGTCTGTATGTCCTGGTATCAGTCCAACCCTTTTCATCACTTTTTGACCTTTTTTCCACTTTTTTTTCTGTATCCTATCCACTTCCAGTCCCCTCTCTTCCCCCTTATCCCATTTTCTGCATAGCCAGATCCTCTAAAAAGCACTAAATCCCTGCTGTCCCTTTGCTGGTCCATACAGAGAACGAACCCACAGTACCCAGTATCCTAATCAAAGTGTATTTTCTCCTTTCAGTCTTTTAAAGGAAATCAAACAAAGAGAGAAGAAATGCATAGCCGGTCCTGGTTGCTAGGAGACCCTGTGTCCACGCTTCAAGCAGCTATTCACAAGCTTTTATTTACTCCACTCACTCTCCCTCTCCCTCTTTCTGTTTTACTCTGATTCACTGTACCTGTTTATTGTCCTTTTACTTAATCTCCCACTATCTGGCTAAAAGAAGAGAGATGAACTTAGATGGTAGGAGGGAGAGGAGGCTCCACAAAGGTTTCTCCTGGATGTTGCAGAAAGATGAAGAGAAACTTGAAGAGGAAGAAAAGAAATTTAGACTATTGATTTCTCTCTCCTCTCTTCCATCTCCCGTTTTTTGTCACACAAGGGGGCCGTTGTGAAATAAAAAAGACCCAAATAATTTCTCTTCTTCTCTCCTATTTTCCACTCTTACTCCTTTTTCTCTCCCACAAACCCTCTTGTTCATCTTGCATTTTTTCCTCTTTTTCTCCACTTTCCAATATCCCTTTGCTCTGCCAGATTTCTCTCCTCATCTGTCTCCACTCCCCTCCCCTCCAGTCAACCACGGCCCCTCCTCCCTGTATATTTTTCTGTCTGACAGCAGTGCCGGGGGCCTGGGGCAGTTAAAAGGAGGTGTGGTGGCCATTAGCCAAGCACCTCTAGTGAGCTACAGGATGAGCTGATGAAGGAGGAAAAGAGGAAGAGGAAGAGGATGTAGTGCTGCGGATCCAAGATGATCTCAGTTGCACGTTTCCTCCACTGTTCTGTTCAGTCTCGTTTTGTCCTTCCCCCTGCATGCTCCTAATGGCTTCCTAATGACAGCTTGCAGGCACCACACACCCAGCCATTTATAACCATCTAGACAGGGAGACTGGTTGTGTGTGTGTGTGTGGAGTGTTTAGAAGACAGGGGGGACATTAAAAAGCAGATGCACCTCATCTGCAACGCACGCATGCTGCTAGCCATCAGCCTGTTTAAACAACAGTAGCCCGAGGCGGCTCTACATGAACCTGGAGGTGACATAAAGAGTTTGAGCCATCTTACCAGGAGTCGTTCTAGCCACATGTTGTGTGAAAACCACCATTAGCAAAGGCTAGTTTGTCTAAATACCTGCAGGCTATTTTCTCTTGCAATTCACAACCTGGCTCTATCTCTCATTCTTTCTGCACTGACAACTCACAAAGAGGTGCAAACAAAAAACAACTTGGCACCAAACTGTCAGATTTTTCACTACTGGTTGTTAGAGTTAATGTTGACCTGTGTAATTAGGCTGGAGGTGTGAAACAGCTCCCACCCACTCTCTCTGAGTACAGTTTGGTCAAGAAGACAGTTTGTATATTGGTTATATTTGGCGATACAGGCTCTGCTGTCTCGTGTAGCAACAGCATTAACCCAGCAGCATGATAAAGATTTCACGCACTGCCCAGGGGTATGAGAAGACAACACACCAAACACTTATTATTGACATATGGATTACATAACTTCCAGAGAGGAGCCGTGCCATGGCAAGTATAGTGTTTCATTAGGAAATGG
This sequence comes from Lutjanus campechanus, assembly GCA_027495735.1. Taxonomy (NCBI): domain Eukaryota; kingdom Metazoa; phylum Chordata; class Actinopteri; order Lutjaniformes; family Lutjanidae; genus Lutjanus; species Lutjanus campechanus. The sequence continues at coordinate 81,048 of JAJHUR010112074.1, read as the reverse complement.
ACTCAAGGAAGCTGAGGAAGTGGAGGCAGTCATTGACATATCAGCAACAACAGCAGTGGATGTCAAGTTCTTCGAACCACAGGGATAAATGAAGAGCTGAGAGCCCGATTTAAAGTGTCTTTTGATAATCAGCTGACAAGTGTGTAAGACTGGAGTACTGTGTTGAAAAATTATACAATGTCTCACTGAATGAAGGCAGCCGTGAACTTGCTGTTTAGGTTCATTTCAGGAAAAATGTTTGTGGGGAAAAAAGAAAAAACACCACAGATGCTTTGGACCAGCCAATATGTATTGATCTGGCCAAATAAAGCTGTGTTTCCACTGGGGTTGCAATTTCTTTTGCATTTCCTTAACCAATAGCTGAAAATGCTAACAACTCATTAATAGTTGATAAGATAGAAAATGCATGTTTTTCTCCTTTTTTCCTCTTTTTAAATTGCCACCACCAGACACAAATAAAGTCAAATGAGGCAAAATGGCTGCCATTTCTAGACTGCTGATTAATTGTCAATTTTTACATTTCATTTGCTTAAATTCTTAACAATGATTAACTCAAAGGTTCCTTCAGTCCATTCTTATCTAGGCAAATTAGTTTGCATATGAAAAAGCATAGGCTGTTTGTACATATTTTTGCATGCGACTGCGCAACAACAATCATGTGATGGACAGGCATCATTATTTCTACTGTAACTTTTTAAAAATGGTGGCCTAAATTCTTGACTTATCAGAAATATTCAGCACTGCACAAAGTTCCTGTACTTTTAGAAAGTACTACCCCTCTCAAGCAGGGACTTTTTAGGAGGTAAAATAATGCCCCTGGAACTTAAATTAGACCCTCGAGTTCCTGCATCGGAAACGCAGCTCAAGTCTTTGTGAATGTCTGTGATGGCTTGTATGCTTTTGTTTAGATATTTTTTCAGCACTAGAAATGTACATCAGCTGAACACTTGTTAAATTTAAAATAGAATATTCAAATCGATATGTAACCCTAACCCAAGAGGCAGGCGTGCATACAAATACAAACACCCAGATATGCAGCTCTATATCAACATCTTACCTGGATGGTGTATGTGAGACAAGAGAGATCCTATCTGTGTCTGAAAATCATTAACTACATTCCTCCTTCGCTGAAAGGGAAATCCCCAAGCAGATAAAGTGTGTGTGTGTGTGTGTGTGTGTGTGTGTGTGTGTGTGTATTGGGGGTGTGGGTGCGGGATCAAATCAACACCTTCTCACAGGCTGATGTCTCTGATGTCTCAGCATGTGTTGAAAACGTACGTTCCAGTCAGACAAACTGTGACCACACACATAACCAGACACACCATTTACCTGAGAGCAGGATAAAGGGAGTTTTTGACCTAAGATTAGGTCAGGGTTTATTTGTTTAAGAGCTCAGATATTTTGTTTGTTCATATTCTAATATTCATGGTCTTGATCTCAGTTTGTCTCCTGTCCTTCCTTGTGCCTGCCTATCAGCCTGTCCTTATTTCCAGCAAATTAATATCTCAATTTTCTCCTGAGATTACAAAACACAGAGTTGCCATTGAAAGCGCATCCTCAGCTGTTAGTAGAGCCGGTAGCAGCCATATGATCACGGTGTTGACAGCTCTCCATGACCTCATCCATTTAGGTCAATTTTCGGCTCAGAGGCAAAAAAAGAGATAGAATAAGAGAGTGAATAGAGGAACTGAAAAAAATGAAGAAAAGGGTAGGAAGACAAATGGGGAGACTGAGAAAATGTAAGGAGAGTCAGAGAGATTCAGAAAAAATGCAGCAAGGAACAAAGGTGTGAGAGAATGAAAAGGAGAAGAAGCGAAAGAGACAGAGAGGAGGAAAAGAGAGCACCTGGCAGCCAGTCACAATGCAAATACACTTCAAAGCATTGCTGCGAAAGGTGGGATCAGTTTGTGAATGCTGCACAGAGATGGGGTTGTAGGAGGTGACTTGGAAACTTAACCTGCATCTTCAAAAACACATGCAAATTCTCCTGTGCACCTGAACAAGCCGCATGCACAGAAAAGAAAGGGAGAGGGAAAAGGAAGTGAATTCTAAAAGAAGGAGAGACAGGCTGAGTATCACCACTGATTTCCTGAATCCATATAATTCGATTCGATGTTGATTCTTTTGCAGCTATTTCAGTTACAGTACCAATTTATCTTGTATATGAAAGAGATTCTCAGAGAACTAATGCTGTCAATTGTGCAAGTAGTCCTCTAACCTGATGCAATACTAAAATAAAGCAAGTGCAACTGTATGTAATGAAGTTGTGAGGGTTCAAGCAAGGTAATCGAATCGGACACATGGATCATGAGTGTTATTGTTATTATTTTGTGGATGTTTGATAAACACAGTCTTAACGCTCTCTTTAAAGTTGTGTCAGCTCCTCACGTTGCCTGTCTAATCGGCCTCTTCTCCTTCGCTTCTAATTCACTTAACATGGCCGAGATGAGACAAAAGAGCTGATGGGAGAGATAATGGAGCTGACTCGCAACCTGTCTGTCTTCAGTGTGTACATGAGACCTGCACACACACACACACACACACACACAAGCATGCACACTTGTTCGAAGATGCACACGCACTCATGCGTATACCTGCATGCATGCGCATGGGCCGATGCGCGTGGCCACAAGACGGAGATCAGGATGGAGTGGATAATGAAACTGCTTCTGACCCTGTTCACTTATGATCCTCTGTCCATTACCCAAATGGACACCACTCTCTCCTATTGATCACAGCCCCTTCTCTTTCACTTCTCCGTTGCTCTTGTCGTTTTTCATCTCGTTACCTCTCCGCTCATCTGCATCGCTCCGCTGATGGTTTCCGTGGCCGTTGATGGGACAATAAATCAGAGGCCGCGCCTAGCGATTATCACCACGGAGACCAACTGAGCACACACTCCTCGACCCTGAAAACCCAGAATGTCCTCATTGGGAACGATACACACCTCCTCAGACATGCACGATGGGTGTCCAAGGCATAGGTGTCCTCTACTTTTTGTGTGAATAGGCGGTAGACAGTGCGTGTGTGTGTGTGTGTGTGTGTGTGTGTGTGTGTGTGTGTGTGTCTGAGTTATGAGTTACGAGAGCAGTAATGGAATCCCTTCCTTGATGCGAGGTGCTCGGCCCATTCGAAGTCCCGTCAACCGTGAAAATGTCAGCCATGATGTAGAGGGGCTGGAGCAGGTTTATGACATCATCAGTGTGCTGCCACAGCAGAGATATGGCACAGAGAGCTCCCGACAGTCTGATCTATCCACAAGGTCTCAAGTCGTGCAAACAGTCACAAAAAGCTGGAACACGACTTGTTCCTAAAGTGCTTCATTCTTCCCCAAACAGAATGAGACACTTCAGATAGCGAGGCAGCATGGAGCGCGGTTTGAACTCAATCAAAAAGGTACACACTGAAACCCAAACAGGAAACCCTATGAGTGTGTTGTGGCTGACACAGAGGGACACTGGATATAGGCATTTTAGCCTGGTATTTAGTCTGTGGCAGGGGCTTTGCTACTCATCTGGTGTGTGTCTGTGCCACTTTTGGTGCCAATCCAAGCAAACGAGCAAGACTGCAATCAGAAGAGGACAATCACAGAGGATTAATACCAGCATACACCCTTTACCACATATGCACATTAAGATACTTAAAAATATGCAAGCATGTGCATACACACACTTGGGCGTACACACAAAAGGAGCCCACAGATGCACACAGTGGGCACTCTGACCTCGAGTCTAGCTGCTGATTCCTAAACATATGGTTGTCTCCATTATGCCTGTGGAAATGCGAGAGGCTGAGCTGATGGAAATGATGTTTCACTCAATGTCAGGGGACTAATGTAAATAAATGTTCTCACAACAAGGCCTCACACCCACAGCGGGTTTGAATTTAACATGTGGAGAAAGCATCACTGGACAGACAGATGATGTTGGTTGTTATTCAAGGCATCCGCCCTGATTGTTGTTTACCAAATTCCTTAGAAACGCACTATCATGGTCATACATCTTTTCAGAACAATAAAATGAACACAAATGCAGGCATTGTTGTGAAGGCTAACACATCAAGAAACTTGTGTTAGCTTTCACAACAACTTGATTTTTATAACACCTAGGACCCTTTACAAGGATGCAACATAACACTGAAGGCCTCAAAAGAACCACAGGTGGAGAAACAGACACACATAAGTGAGCTGAAATGAGAAAGAAAGCAGAAAAGTGGAAGCGAAAAAAGGGACGAAAAGGGAGCACGAATGAGCAGGACAGAGAGGAGGAGTAAAAATGTGGATAGTGGTAAATGATAGGGTACAACTAAATGAGGGTATGTAATTTGGGGTGTTTAGTAATTACACTGGTTTGACAGAGCCATGTCAAACCATCCCTTTGTTGATCCCCCACTGCTCGGCTGCCTGCTTTTCTGCCAGAATCCTCATGTTTTCCACATTTAGCTCCTCTCACTCTCTCCCTCCCACTTGCCATGGCTTTAAATGCTCCACTCCGGTCAGTAAGCATCATTCAAAAAGTTTTACCAGCTGTATATCCTGTCTACCCCCCCTCTTCATCTGACAAACTTGAAATATAGAGGAAAATGTTAATATATGTTTTCTAGTCACCGGCCAGGTCTATGAAATTCATTTATATTGGTGGATGCTGTGCCAAGGAGTTGACGGCGGGTGCGTGTGATCTTGTGGTGATTTATTTTATCCCAAAAGTATATTATTCTGAAGTGTGAATATGTGTGTGTGTGTGTGTCTAAAAGAGGGAGAGAACCACTGTTTATATGTTTACATTAGACAGGACTTCAGTCTATCGTGTGCCCAAGAACATACTCCTAGAGCTCGAGCACCAACTGTGTTGTAGAAGGTTTTGGTTGGAAACTTTTAAAAAAGGAAACGTTACTTTTCTCTGAAACATCAATATCCACATGCTGAGTTGATAAAATCCACATTAGTGCGGCAGGAAACCGGCAATAAAACCCAACACATGGAAACAGTCAGGCTCCTGTGATTTTGCAGTAGTATATGGGCTCTCCAATGAATATAAACTATGATACACCAATGATGAAAGACTAAACGGAGAATAAAGTGGGGTATAGAGGGATAAAGAAATAAAGAAGGAGAAATATTGTGTGAATGAGTGTGTCTGATTATGTTGGATACAGTAACAGCTGATATCACCAAAGGTCATGAAAATGTAAAACTCTGTCCGTCTCTATTGACGGGTCTCTCCAATTCATGAATGGTAAACACATTTAAGTTAGTTTGGCTTTTTCCATATGCTGAAACCAAAGAATACATGATAATGAGTTACAGCAATCTGGAACCCAAATAACCACACACACTCTTAGAAATAAGGGTTCCAAAAGGGTTCTTTGTGAAAGGCTAAGGTTCTACCCGGAGCCATTTGCTTCCCCCCCCCTCCTTTTTTTAATTTTTTTTTTTATTAAAGTGTTCATCAAGGGATCTTTGTAAGACTAGGAGTTCCATTACGACCACTTTACATCCACAGAACCCTTATTGGATGTAACAATTCTTCAGAGATTGTTGAAAGCATGGGAAACTCTTATAATTTCTTCTTTTTAGATCTCTCTGCCTGAATTCTACATGGAATCCTTGGAATACAAAAGGGTTCGTCGTAGAACTCCAATGGTGGATTCTACATGAAACGCTTGAAATATTAAAATGGTTCTATGTAGAACCCCATGGGTGGGTCCTTGTTAGCACCCTTAGAAGTAGAAACATTCCAGATAAAACCCCCAGAGATGGTTCTGGGTCGAACCATTATACCATAGATGGATTCTCTGTAGAACCTCTCACAGAAACCCCTTATAATTTATAATTTTTAGATCCCCCTGGGTGGGTTCTACATTAAACTCTTGGAATATAAAAGAGTTCTCAGTAGAAGCCCCTGGGTTGGTTCTAGATAAAACCCTTCGAATCTATAAAGGTTCTTAGAAAACCCATGGACAGGTTCATCTTAGAAAGTGGAAATGTTCTGGCTAGAGCCCCAAGATGGGCCTTTCCACCAAAAAGGAACTGGCCCCACTCTGGTTCAAACACCTAATTTTGAACTGTTCGTCCACCGAAAAAAATAAAATAAAATGTTGGTTCCCAGTTCAAACCCAAAAACAGCAGGTTTTCCTTGGGAACCAAAGTGGGTGTGTCATATGACACAGGCTGTTGCACACTGTGCAGCGCCCTCTGTTGATGTTGATCTTTAATTACAATGGTTCCACTCGAATCTGTTGGAAACGCAGACTGGTTCACTAGATAGCGCAATGATTTCAAGGACCTTGAACGGAACCGGTTCAAGAATCAGATCTAATCTGGTGGGTGCCAAGAGAGGGTTCTGTGTGCAGACTTTCACAGATGTTCTCTCTGAAAGGCTTCCAAGTGGAACCTTTCAAAAAGAAGAACCAAAAAGGGTTTTCCTATGGGGGTAACGCAGAAAAGGAGTGAAAGGGTGTTGAAATGAACATAAAGCTGGCATTAGTTTAACCACTCTAAACCCTGGGAGAGCCGTTCTTTTCAAGCCACCCCCTTATTACATTACATGACCACAGATTTTTAACAACTGCACACACAAGCATATAAACATATCCATATATCCAGACACACACACACACACACACACACACACACACACACACACACAAAAACATATGCACTATGCCTCTTCCAAGTTCTATTTGACTGCCCCGGGCCCCTGACAGTGTTTGAACCCTGACCTTGTCACATTCGAGTGGATCCGAGGGGGGAGGGAGGGATTCTAGGGGTTTCGATTTTACATGGAGGAGGTCGCGGAGAGCTCGATCCTCACACAAAAGCCCTGGTTGTGGCGGGTGTCTGTGGGTCAGGGTGGGTCACGGGTCAGCCCCACACCCTAACCCTCTTTCTGTCTCTTGCCTTCTTCTCTTCCTCTCTTCCATCCATCTCTCTTTTCAATGAGGAGGAAGATCCGAGAGGAACAATGGCCTTCTTCTGCCCCCACTGTCATCCCAACAGTGGGGATGCATACTGAACAGGGGCCACGGCGAGCCAAGGGGTTCCTCTCACTGCTTTAGCCTATTTTCTCTTCTTCTCCATGCTTTCGCCACCCCTTACCCATTTAAACTCTCCACCCTCCATCTCCTCCTCCTTCCCACGATACCCTCATTCTGCCTCTGCTTGTTAAAAGCGGAAACAAATTAACCAGTGTTGTTTTTCCTTTCTGGAAGCATCACCTGGACTTTATGTGTTCTGATGAAATAAACATTACAGGATGTGAAAGTAAATGTTTTCGTATGCTACCTGCCTCTGTATCATTTCCTACAACCCACACTTTTATAGAAATAAGGGTTTCAAACGGGTTCTTCCTGCAGTGCTGAGGTTCTACCCAGAACCATTAATTTTGAAGAATGCTTATTTGAAGAAAAGGCTTATCCTTTATTGGGATTCAATATTTTTTGCCTCATCTGAAGAGTACAATATGATTCTTCTTCATAGAACCCTCAGAGGACAAGAGAGTTATAGGTAAAAACCCTAAAAAGTGTGTTTTTAGATACCCTTGAGTAAGTTATAGATGAAACCCCTTGAAATAAAATGGTTCTTGGTAAAACCCCTAGGATGGGTTCCAGATGAAAACCTTGGTTGTACAAGGGTTCTCAGTAGAACTGTCTAGGTGAAACCCTTGGTATGTAAAAGGGTTCTCGGTAGAATCCCCCAGGTGGGTTGTAGATTAAACCCTTGGAATATAAAAAAGATCTCGATAAGGTGGAAAGGTTCTTGATGGAGCGCTGAGGAATGGGTGTAATCATTACACCTTAGAAGGGTTCTCTGTAGAACCACTCAAAAGGGGCTCTGGATGGAACCTTTCACAGATGGTTTTAGGTATAACCCTACATATTTGGTTCTAGATAGAAACCTCGGAAAGGACTCCAGGTGAAACCTTCATAAAAGGTTCTACCGAGAACCAAAAAGGCTTTTCCTACGGGACATGCTGAAGAACCCTATATGGTTCTAGCACATTTATTTCTAAGCATGTACTCCAACACACCACGACCACCACCACCTCCCCCACCTTTCATTCATCCTCTCGCCTCCTTTTTTTTCCAAGTCTGTCTGTCCAGTGGGCCTCACAGGCCTCTCTCCAGCTGGCACTACAAGCTGACCTTTGCCACAACAAAACAGCAAGAACGCTCTCCATCTCTGCCTATACGCGCACGCAAACACACACTCATGGAAACGCACAAAGACACGTGGACCCACTACTACAAATGCAGCAGGAATGCCAGCGGGAGCACGAAAGAGGCCAATGCTAGAATACAAAATGACAGCCTTGTTCCTCTTTCAGCTGGGGGCCTAACTAAAGAGTTCCCCCTGTTCTTCCCTCAGCCCTCCATTTTGTGCTTGTCTGACCCCTCTAGTCCTTCTAGTTGCACCTTAGCGAGGGGGCTCACAGTGAAAAGTGGCAGCCAGTCCAGGTCCAAATGTGATTAATTTGCTGCATTCACCAGGGTTGTTCTCCACACACAATAGAAATGGACTGTCTAGGAGTCCATTAAAAAGCCTCACAAGCCAGAGGGCCCCCATCCCAGGCACTTGGCAACGACCAGGAGGTCACACACTGCAGTCAAGAAGGTGCGAGTATGAGAAAGGAAGAGTGGGTACATGGCATGGTGTGCATGTGTGTGTGTGTGCTTTAAAGTTTCTTTAACCAGAGAAATAATATTTTGATAGCCTGGCAGGTCACAATATCGGACAATAACTCAGTGTAACAAGAGGTGTTTCACTGTGTGATGGGAGCACATTAAAAGAAATTCCCGAGGTAATCAATCATGAAAGACAATTAATGCAGGAGCCACTGAAATTATCTACCATATTTGGAGGAAAGAAATCATAGAAAGCTCTTGTTAAGCTACATTTTAATATTTGTGCCGTGGTTTTTGTTGGCCTGCGTGTAATTGGTGCTCCTGCTCAGTTGGAGATGATCATCTCTGTTCTTGAAAGCACCTAATTTAATGCCAATTTCATCCTAGAGAGAACGCGCTAGGAAGTAAATTCATATTAAAATAGAAAGTTCAGTTCAAACAACAGTAGACTGATCATAACACAGGGAACAGGAATTCCCCCGAGGCTTTGGGAACTACACAGAGAGTAGATATACACTGTTTTAATGCACTGCAAATATTCACTTGCATTTGTATTTGTCTTCGTCTCTCCTTGTGAAGCGTCTCTCTGTCTCCCTGTCTCTCTCCCTCTCTTGGTTCTGAGTGGAACACCATAGAAGGTTTCTATGTGGAACCTCTCACAGGAAACCCGTAGATCTCCCCTGGGTGGGTTCTTGTTAGCAGCCTTAGAGCATGGAAAGGCTCTGGATAGAACCCCATAGAGCGTTCTGGGTGGAACCATCACGCCATGGAAGGTTTTGCTGTATTGTGGAAAAGGGCTTCATATAGAAAGGGTTCTGGGTGAAATTATTACACCATAGAAAGGTTCTCTGTAGAACCTCTCATAGGAGATTCTGGATAGAGACTTTCACAGATGGTTCACAGATGGTTAGGTATAACCCTTTTGTTGGGTTCTAGGACGAACCCTCTGAAAGTGGTCCAAGTGGCTCTGAACAGAGACCCCAGATAGGCCTTTTCCACCAGTCCTGTTCCAGTTCTCACACCTAGTTCTGAGTATTTCAACCAAAAATGAATTGGTTCAGAACCTGAAAATAGCTGGTTTTCCTTGGGAACCTAAGACAACGTGTCATATTCTACAAGTTGTTGTGCATTGTTCAACACCCTCAGTTGGGGATGATCATCTCTGTTCTTTCTCTGTTCTTGAAAGCACCAAATCTAACGCCAGTTTCATCCTAGAGAGAATGTGCCGGGAAGTAAATTCATAATTAAAATATAAAGTTAAGTTCAAACAACAGTAGACTGATCGTAACTCAGGGAACAGGAATTCCCCCAAGGGTTCAAGAACTACACAGAGAGCAGATATACACTGTTTTTAATACACTGCAAATCTTCACTTGCATTTGTATTTGTGTTCCTCTCTGCTTATGAAGCGTCTCTCTGTTTTTATCTTGCCGTCTCTCTCCCTCTCCTTCTCTCACCCACTCGATCTCATTTGCTGAAACAACGCTGAGTGCTGAAACAATGTCATAATTAGTCCTGATTGATGTAGCATATTAAGCAGCAAACAATTAGCATACAGTATATTGCTACTCTGGCCATCTGAGAATGACTGATGTGACTGACCCGCACTAAGCACAAGCTCAATAATACAGCGAGAAACATACACATACACACACACACACACACACACACAGAGGAAGAGCATCATGAGCAGAGCCACAGATTCAAGCACATTATGTTGGAAACTTTGTTTGTTCTGTTATTTCTCTCACCAACAAATCAATTCAATTTGTGAGATGAAAGGTTGAAAGCTCTCATGAGTAATTTTAACACTGCATTGAATACTAAATAAGAACGCCTCAATATGCCGGAGAGGTAATGTCTTTTTATTCTCCCCTTCTGTTTAGGCTTTAAAATGGTGACTGGAGGGAAAAAAGCTTCAGATTTCAAGCATGTTCGCAGTTCATTATGTACTTATATTGTACATACAGAGAGAGAATAAAGAAAACACAGGGATTTAAGAGACAAAATGAAGAGATTAGCAGCAAGAAGGTATATTTCAACGTTTACTAGGCATGTTTAATATTTCTTATTGTTCTCTTACAGTTAAGTGCGGTCTATCATCGAGAATATTCTATTCACGTGGAGGAATGGGAAAAGGCTGCCTATTGTAAAGTTGTCCATCAAAGCTGAAAGTTTACACCTAAGCTGTATAACAAAGCAGAAAAGATTACAGGGTGTATATGTTGAGCTACTGAAAGGCACTCAGCAGATCACTGAAAACGCACCATGCAGGCAAAGAGGCAGAAATGACACACAGCTTACATTTACTCACACGCTGTTTTAGTTCAGAGCCCAGACATTTTGTTTGCATTTCTGCCTGTATTAATGCCTCTGTGTGAGCATGATTATGCTTGTCAGTGCATTCATGTGTACACATATGTGCGCACAGGAAGCTGCCTGTGTCCGACAGGCCACATGAGCCACTGAGGGGGGTCAATTATCCGGCTTTGTTCTTAGCATGGGACATCATCTTATCCTTGCACAAAGCGGAGACCAAGACAGGGCCTCTGAAACCACTGCGACCAATTGTTCCCTCTCTGTCAGACAAATGGGAGGCAGGGGTTCATATGTAGGAGGGATTTAAGCGCCTTTACATTTCCATTCATGGAGTGTAGACTTACAACACTTACACAACACTTCTGCAACTTTTGTTTTTGCTCCCATTTTTCATGAAAGTACAAAACTGAGAGTTAAAAAAAAGATATTTATCAGGCACTTAACTATGGCTACAGGGCTACAGATGCCAAGGAGGGCAAAGTCATGACCTACGCTACTCTTTCTCTGATTGGCCTACCCTGATATTCTTACCCTAGAAGTAACTGATTACTCATCATTCTTTATCCTAACCAACCCAACCAACAAAGGCAATGGGTCCTAGCCAATCACAGGCAGAGTATGGGTCATGACTTTGCCCTCCTGGGAGGCATCTATAACCATATGTGAAATGGCCATAGTCCAGTGCCTAATAATTTTTTCAAGACCAAACACATTATACAGTGAACGTTTATTGTGACCAGTCCAATGTACACATGTGCTCACTGACATAGATTTGAACAAAATTGTGAACATTTAGAAATAAATCTGCACAGAAAAAGTCTTAGATCTTTTACCTCAACTCAAGAAAAAATGGGAGCAAAAAGAAAAGTATTGAGTATACATTCATGAACCTAAGTGTGCATAAGAATAACCACTTATTCCCTGATTTTCTTTTTTTTCTCTGTCTGTCTGTCTCACACTCTATTTCTGCCACTCTCCTTCTTCTACTCTCTCTGGTGCAACACAAGACCTTGTGCAGCTACTGCAGGGTCTCTAGAGCTGGTAAATCCCTGTGAGGGCTCCCACAGCAGCTACAAGCCCAGCCTAGGGCTCCCTACCTGGGGCTCTGTGCTTTGGATGTTTCCTTGGGGACCTGGAGACATGGGGGAGGCAGGCTGCAGGGATAAACACAAATTTAATACTACTGGGAGGATTTAAGAGGCTAGAGTACGGGAGAGCATGGGAGGTTATGAAAGCAGATGAAGTCAGAGAATAACTGAGTCAGAAAAGTGGGAGAAAGGCAAGGATGAGAAAAGGATAAGCGAAGTAGTTGCTGTAGCAAAGTAGTCCTTTCTGTGATCAAAGCGCGCAGCGATTTCCCCTGGGTATGGGTAGGTATGACTGGGCAGGTTTCCCAAATGCAAATGAAACTACAGATGAGAGCAGGTGAATAAGGTGGCTTTCTTTAAAAGAACAATGGCTCGCCTAGGACACCCAACAAGTTTGTTTCTGCATTTTTTCCCTTTATTTCTTTCTCACCTTTGAAGTTTATGTAGCAGTCTAGCCTGTTTCTAGTTTCAGCTACCGCAGAAAATGCACAGGGCTGACAACTTGGAGTGTTGTCCGTTTTATCTGTGTATGTGTGGGTGGATTACTGTTTCTGATTCTGCTATGCATGTGGCACTTATGTGAACCCAGTGAGCAGTTTTTCAGTTGAAAAGATGTCTAAAAAACAACATGGTCATAGGTCAAAAGACGTTCAGAATAGGTTCAATAATGAAGACATTGAGTGGGTGTTCACATTTAGAACATATTTCACTGGGATTTGCAACAATGACATGTTTCATCCTCTACAGTGTGCAAATATTGGACCTTCGGATCTTCTCCAAGAAACAACATCCAAATTTCTCAGTTGACACAAAGGACTCAAACATCAGTTTCCTTCTTCAAAGCCCTGTTTTTATCCCACTCTACATCTTCCTATTCATTTACACTTCTTTGGTGCTATTTAGACTACATCCCAGTACATATATTCTGGACTCAGCCAGTCACCAATATATCTGTCCAATCGGCCCGCACTACTGAGTACTTGTATATGCGCACTAGGCTGCAGCGCAAGTGCAATTTCTTTACATTAAGAACTTCTCCAATTATGATGTCCTAGAATCTTCGTGTTGCCAGCCCACAGCTGAAATAGTTCCTAATTATTACAATATATATGAAACATTAAGTGCATTGAAGTTAAATATCTTAACACTAATCAATCCTTCAACCTACAAATGAACAAATTAAAGTGATAAAACAAATTTGTGTTTTGTGACACGCTGACCTTGTAACCACATTTTAGCTGGTTAAAAAGATGGCAAAAAGGGCATCCAGACCAAATATCAAGCTTTCAACTAGAAAACAACAATGAAATCCCAGTGGGTGCTCACTGGAAATACTGACTATGTCTACATACTTGTGTATATGCATGCATATGTGTGTGTGTGTGTGTCTGAAGCACCGTGGTATTGAAGGTTGAAAGAATTCTAGCACAAAGCCACAGGGCACTCCTCATCTCCAGCCAACAGAAAAGGTCAATCTCCTCAATATTAACTCTGGTTCAGGTCACCACGCTGATTACACTACAATAACCATTTTACACACTGCATCTATGGACCCCCCCTCACACACACACACGTCCCCATATACACACACACTTCTTGCTCTGGCCGTCCTCACACGTCCATTTGGAATTAAAACCCACCCCGAGAGAGAGCCCTGTCGGCGCCCCATGCAGACATACATAAACACATTCTCACACAATCGCCTGCAATCACGATCCTTTATAATGGTCTTAGCACAAACCCAAAGCCCTCAGAGACCCCTGCTCCCCCTGCTCCGCCACACAGTGGAAATATAAGTTGATATGGTAGAAGTGTGAAAATGCACACGGACACACATGCATGCACACTCACACAGTACAGGAGGCACGAATGCAATACACCATTAGAGCTCGAAGAATGTTGTGAGTTTACATCAGGGACTTGACCTAACCTCCAGCCACGGCCTGATCTCAGCATTTCTTCACACGACACCAGATTGGAGGTAGATTAGGCTAAGACCTCAACCCCTTCACCCGTCTCAGTCCCCAATTCCCTGAAAACAAAAACTTTTGCCTCAACAAACTTCTACAGAAATGTGGGTCATGATGAATTGTGGCATCTTATAATATTTTGGAAGATCTGATGCAAAAGTATTTTGAATTTTTCACTCTGTGTGTTTGCTGAATTGTTCCACACGCCTCCCAAACTGACCCGTCTGACTGTTTCACCGCACATGTAAACTATTTGACATGAAGTAAACTGTCGAGGTGATAGTAAATCATGTCATGGCTTCTTGGCAGACCTGTTGACAGAACAAGCTTCTGCAGGCTTCAAAGAAACCAGTAATGGGCATGTGTGAGCGTTTCAAACACACCCCCACCCTCCCCTCATGTCAATAATTACAAAGATGAAATGGACTAATTTTCTTGCAAATTTGTGGTATTCTGATTGCTGCCACATTGAGAAAAAAGGCCGGAATTAAATAAATCCATTAAAACTGTGAGGAATGCAAAGAAAAGGAGACAGGGGAACAAATGCAACAAGGGTAGATATATAAATAAAGAATATGAAAAGAGCAGAAGTCATCGTGAGTGAATTAATTTTGGCTCAGCAGTGGAGCTGTATTAAATGACACCTAGTGAAACGTGTGGCTAAAGCTGTCATCTGCGGCGCCTCCTTTCTACACTGAATCATCCTAATCCTGTCTAATACTGTACTGCTAAATGTCTGTCTTTGCTGCCTACAATGTCTCATATTAGCCTAGTGTTGTGTTAAATTATGTGGCTGAGCTTTTCCTCCCATTGTGATTCCACAGAAAGGGAATGTACTGGTGTGGCTACAAACAGAACATGATTATATTTAATGCTATTATACCATCATGGTCATAAAGTGTCCTTGCGACTAGCGAGGCCAAGTTGATATATGAGTTCTGGTTGTCTGTCTTTTGTCTCTCTAGTACAGTGGGGGTTATAACTTTGGAAAGGGGTAACAAAATGACAGTTACCAACATATATCACCGTGTTCTGAACAGCCATTAACACTCATAAAATAACAAACTTAAACTGCATAGTCCAGCAAGCATGATGGGAAATTTTGGCCATAGACTGGGTCAGGGTTTTTACATTATTTTGTCTGTATCACTGTTTGCATGAACTTCTGTATCCATCTTAAATAACAACCATAGCTAGTGTTGCTCAATTCTTAACAGTAATTAATCAAATTAATGATTAATAATTAACACCCCTACACTCTGCTTATAAAAATATCAGCATATCTAATCTATGGAGAGTTAAGAAGAATTTTGTACATCTTTCTTCATTTAGAAATCAATATTCAATTTATGGCACAATTTCAATACGTTTATCAATTACTGGGGAGTATTAATTTACAGAACCTTTTAGTTCAGGTTGTACAGATTTTAGGGATATGAAGCATAAGCAAAAATACCAGTATAAGTACTAGCAGTTCAAGGTGCTCTAAACAATAAACAAAAACAAACAACAAAACCTAAAACCTAATTATAAAAATGCTGTATGGTTTACAAATGATGATTTATTAACATTTCACATAGAATTTTTCAAATGAGACATTCTGGACAAAGACTAAACATGACCAACAATCTCTATCTTTTCCAGACACACAAATAAGCACAAATGGACTCCTCAATTGACTTTAACACTAAAAACTCCGCCCGACTTCGACCAGAAGCGTCTTAATTATCATCACTGCTGATTCAGAGTCTAACAGTTGAGCTAGCAGATACAGTATATCAGCGTTAATTGTGAGTCTGGCTGCTGCTATAGCCACGTTGGCCACCAGCAAGCAACAGCTCAGTGGATAAATCACATTTACCGCTAAGAGATGCCTCGCACTCGCCTTTCCGGGAGCTGAAAAATGAGTTCCAGGTAGAAAGGGGAGTCGTGACGGATCTCCTCCCTGGTCTCATATCTGCTCCTACTGTGATCTGGGCCATCCGTGGGTGAGGGATGAGACTCTGGGAGCACAGGAGAAACACTTTGTCATCTCTGACGATGAGAAGGAGGAACTGTCAGGTATAATCAGCAGGGTGACAGGGGTGAAAGCGGAGAGGGGCACAATTTGAGGATGGATGAAAGGAGGATGGCATCCCTCTTGTTAACACAAATTATTAATCCCGCTCTGTTGGCTGCAGAGTTTAGAGTTAAACAAGAGAGAAAGCAATAATTTATCTGTCACTATCCCTTTTGGGAATTCTTGAACAAATTGCCCACTGGGTGCAATCACACTGTCTGCTCCGACACAGTTTCCGCACATTACTGGGATTGATATTTGTGACTGTGACCTCTACACAATCACATTAAGCAAATATATGGTCAGGTCTTATTCGCAATCAGTTGCATAAAGATCACATTATACAAAACAGTGGACGAAACTCTGAACATGAGGGATTGTCCTTTGCTTGTTTGACTAACCATCTTCTTTTCCTATCGAATGAAGTGCTGCGCAGAACATCATTAGGCTTAGCAGGAAGGGAGGAGAACGTCCCAGGATGAACTTGTTTGTTTTGGGGAAAGATAAAGAAAGTCAACCGCCTACCATGCATCTGCATTCTATCAAAACTACACACTCGTAGAAATAAAGGGACTCACTAGAGCCATGAAGGTTCTTCAGAAGGCTTTTTAATTCCTGGTAGAACCTTTTATACTTTCAGAGGGTCCCACCTAGAAACCAATATAAAAGGTTATAATTATTATATTCAGGAATTTCCAGTTATTTCTAGCAGCAACAACGCAGACATGTGAAGTACCAGACTGTCTTTACTTATTGTTTATCATTTTGCCTTGTCTGATGGAAAAATTCATCCTAAAGTTAATTAAGTACCCATTTTCCCCATTGGGAATATGGGTAAATAATCCCTGCCAATAAACAAGCTTCAGCTGTAGTGCACAGACAGTGTTAGTAGTGAACAAAAGGGGAAAAGGATCACTTTAAGCAATCAATTACTTTATTTGATTTCCCGGCTGTAACAGAGACAGTGTGAGCCAGGAGGCCCCAGGGCAGACCACAATATGATTCATAACAGTACAAAAACGGAAAACAACATAGCATCACCACCACCGAGCAGCTACTGCAGAACTGAGTGATAGAAAAAACACACTGAAAGTGCCATATGCATTTCTTTATCTTGGATTCATTACACTCATATGCCAATGTAAACAAATTAAACATAAACAAGACTGCACAGTTTTCACCATATTGAGTCGTCATATTTGAATTCATTGGGTATCACAGGCTTCCATTTCTGTTTTATATACATAATATTCAAATATGGTCTCAATTATACAGCCTTCCCTCTTTAATCCCCCATGTCTCTGGCTCTCTCATTCTCTCAAGTGTGCAGCCTTACACACACACACACACACAGACACAGACACTCACACACACCACATACACAAATACAGAAACATAATGTTCTGACCACAAGGGAAAGAATGCTTCATCACAGTACATAAGGAGTGAATAAAAACCTTTATATGCTTATAAACAGCTGTGGGGCTATAATTACTCTACAACTATACCTATCTACCTGGAGATAGGCACACAAAAGACACACTC
This sequence comes from Lutjanus campechanus, assembly GCA_027495735.1. NCBI lineage: Eukaryota > Metazoa > Chordata > Actinopteri > Lutjaniformes > Lutjanidae > Lutjanus > Lutjanus campechanus. Next base: position 63,445 of record JAJHUR010112074.1, on the reverse strand, counting down.
ATAAGCTCCTTTCACACATGTAGTCCACCCCTGAAATGTTCAGGAACATTTCCTACATGAGGTCATGTCAGAATGGGAGTAGAGAATGTACCAATGTCTCAAATCACTGGAGATGGGACAATGGTATTCCCTGCTCCACCACTGTATTATTAGATTGCCTACTTCACCCATGTCCCATTGAACTGCCAGTGTCCCATCTCAAGACCTACTAACATTTCAGGGAAAATGACTGTGTTGTGAATGAAAGCAGTAAAATTACAAGGCCAAGCACATAAAGGATTACATCTGTATGGCCAAAGACACTTTCGCTCCAACCTCAACTGGAGGCACAATGACTCCAGGCATTCACACTCTTTTAATGTATGGAATGCATGTTTCTGATTAAAGAAGATCACAAAAAACATTAATTTTCTCATAAACTTGTAGAGCACTGGACAAAAACAGCTTCTCGCCTGCCATGTTCCTGAAAATAATCTTCTGCTGGGTACACGTACATCTGGCCTTGCCGCATTTTCTTCTTCTGTTGAATTTTATGGCAATTGGCATCCTTAAGTGTTGCAAGACCATGATCTGCTGGACTGTACATTACCACATCTATTCTGGCAATGCCATGGCATGTGTAAAGAGGCACAAGTCAGAAATGTTCCTGAATGTAGCTGCATGTTTTGAAGATGGACTACACAGCTCCACTTCCTCCCACTGTACAAAGATAAAGCCAAAATATCTTGGATACGAGTCCGGCCATCTTTTGTGCTAGTGACGTCATCTGGAGCCAGAGTCTGTGTAGTAGTGAAAAGGGTTGAAGCCATGCTTTTGAGTTTGCTCAGCTGTTAATCATGACATGAAACACCCTTTTATAGCATCAAATAACTTATTAAAACCAAACTAATCAGAAAAATGACACATGAACATACACCAGTGTGATAAAAATGAGTTAAAATGGCAGAAACCATGCTTGAGAAAAAATTATTTGACATGTACTCTGATGTTTTAGTTTGGCCCATGTCTTATCTACTAACATGGAGGGAGCAGGGTTTATGACCTGCACTGCAGCCAGCTGGCAATCAGCATGTTTTGGTTCACTTTTGGGAGCTGTCATGTTGTCAATCTCTATATATGTCAGTGGTGTGAATAGTAAAAATCCCTAGCGGTGCCTGAAAGGTTATCTCAGTAATTTATCAGGAACTATGTGTGAAAGAGGCTATAGACAATCAAGTGTAAACACACATGTGCACAAACATGCACACACACGATTTTGCTCTTGTCTCTAACCTGCCTCGCTGTGTTTAAGAATGTGTGCACACTTGCAGGACAAGATCTGTTGACCCTTTCATTAAAAGAAGAGCTCACTGTCCGACTAACTGAATTTGCAAAGCAATTCCAAGCTGGATCTTATTTTGCTGTTGCAAAGCACATTTCTTAATTTCTATTGATTGAGGAAGATTGACGAGAAGAGGAGAAGTGCAAGAACAAAGTTTTTACCTTTCTGTCAGGCTTAAGGCCTTAAAGAGAGTGCAGCATGGCCTCAGTCAGTGTAATATGTGAAAGGAGGGAGAGAGAAAGAGAGATCTTTTTTTATCTCTTTTCCTCTCGCTGACCTCCAGATGGAATCAGGGAGCTGTTGTGAAGCACAGTGCCCAGAGAGGGCAGAGGTACCTGGGCTACCTTTTCACCGCATGGACCCTACGACCAGAGTCCCCTCGTGGTAATGAAAGAGGAGAGACAGATGAAAGCAGCAAAGAGGGGATGACTCCCCTGATCCCCTCCTGTCTTCTCCGTCACCCACCCGGAGGAAAATTTAATAAAGTCCACATACCAAGAGCCACACAAGAGAGAGATGAGAATACATGAAAGGAAAGATGGAGAGATGGAGTGATGGAGAGAGGAGGAGATGGAGGGGTGGCAGTGATGACTGACCCCTCTCCCACGGTGTCATCTCTGACCTTCAGAATAGCCAGAGAGCATTGAACCCCAGGAGGGAGGATGAAACACAGAGATGCCACACACAAACACACTCACACACACACAGGCAAAACATAAACAATGCTGACACAAAAATAGAGCTTCTGCACCAAGACACACACATTGCTGACACAAGCACACTCCTTCATGCACAAGTATGCACACATTTATTTAAAGTTCACATGAAACAGAAATCAGAGTGCTATTTGCTTCTACATATTTATGCATTTCCTGTAAAAACAGGCAGCTATGGAGGGACTTGTCACAGTAGCTAATAGCACTGAATGACAGTTTATGCAACGCTCACACAGCCATACAACTACAGACATCCATTAACCGCTAACTTTTCAGGGACTGGAAGCTCTCAGTGAACTCGCAGAGACTGACCAACGGACGTTTACCGACAGGGAACACAGCACAAAGGTGGTTTTCTTACCGGGTTTGACCTCTGGCACCCCAGGACTGAGTCAGCTGACTTAGCTGCACAGCTAACCAAGCTATTGGCAGTTAGTGGTTAGCTACTTTAGCAACAAATAAAGTTATAGTAGCTTTGTAAATGACCTCAGCACTATATTCTCAATCAGACTCGGAGTCTGTTCTCACTGGGAGGCTGTTTATCCCAGTTCAGTTGCCAGCTAATGGTAGTTGAGTTAACAGAAACTAAAAACATTTTCTCCATAATATATGACCCAGTTTCACCCAAATCAGTGAATAAAGTAATTATGTTGTGTTTTTGCACAAGTTAAAATTGTGCTTTGGTGCAGTAACGTTAATCAGTGAGGCCCAGTCCCCAGGCCATCAGTCTACTGTTAAAATGCCCTGAGCATACTGTCACAGATACCACTTTCCTCAAAGTGAATAAATTCTAGCCAGCGGGCCAGTAACAGCAGTATTCTGGGGAAAGAAATCAAGGTTTGAGGTAGCGAACATCTTACAAGACACATAAACGTACCATACATTTGCTAGCTAGCTAACTACTGACTCTTAGGTGAAGCGCTGCACTGCCAAAAGTTGAAGATGGACAGGTGGGTGTCATGATATTATTGGTCGCAACTGGTTGGTTCTAGCTTACATAAGCACCCATCACATTTTGTTCTACAGGAAGAGAAAAATCATTTTCATGATTTTGATATGAAAATCTAAAAAAAAAATGATTTTATAGATTTTTTAAAATTATATATTGTTAAATAGGTGCACAAAATGTAAAAAAAAAAAAAAAAAGATTGGGGATGTGATCTAAAAGAGTTAAAAAGTTCACCATCAAGTTATGCGAAATTGCTCTGCGGATTATAGGCCAGTTTTAAAAAATAGGATTTGAAAAATATGTCTGTGATTCAGCGGAGACTGAGCCCTTTTCATAAAAGTACAAGAAAGCAAGAGTCATGGGATCAGCAACAGACTGAAATCTACACACAAAGACACACATGCGCACGCACACACACAGAGTCTGGTCTAAGTGACCTTGAGGGAGGATTTGGTGAGTGTGTGAGGAGGGAGTGCTGAGTGAAACAAAGTGGGCCATGTTGGCATCATGGGCCACTCAGATGGCAACACACACACAAGCACACAGAGCAAACAGTGTTAGCTGTGGTAACATTAATGTGTCCTCTTTCATAGATGATTACTCCCAGCAGGAGAGGGGGCATCTCTTTAATGACAAGTCTTTCACACCCAAACACTCCCACCAGACAGGAGGGAGGGAACGATTTAAGGAGGAAGGAAAGCAAGAGTTGAGAATAAAGGCACATAGAGAGAGGGAAGGCATGAGGAAGTGAGGGAGGAGGAAGAAAAAGAGGAAGGGCAAATGAAAGTAGAGTTTAAAAAAAAGAGGTGAAAAAGTAAGACTGAAAACAATGTTAGGAAAAATAAAAAAGTGAAAAGGTGAAGGTGGGAAGAGTTTTGGAGGAAGAAAAGGAGTAAATGAAGTAGAAAAGGTGAAGAGTGCAACAGATGTGTACTGTTGTCTGTGTGTTTGTGTGTGTATGTGTGTGTATATGTGCACAAGAGGGCTACACGTTTGTCAAGTGCCAGCCAACAGATGGTGTCTAATCTATGGAGGGCACCCCCCCTTCAGGGCACAGCGGGAGCTAAGGACCCCAAGTGGTGCTCACAGTCATCCACCACCAATGGACTCACTCTTGAAAAATAACAACACACACAAACAAATGCGTGACTCATGCTTTCAAACATATAAAAATACAGGTTTCATTTGCACAAACAGATATCCGTTTTCATTTATTATTTCCTGAATCATGGTGGTTTTTGTTCACCCTAAGGAATATCAATCAACTTTTTTTAAAATGTCAAAATTGATGTGTTGTTTTTGATTGCGCACTCAGGAATATCAATCAAACTAAAGGTACAGTTTGGATTATTTAATACACGATTGTATGAGCACTTATCCATAGTCAGCGTATTACCTAAAATAGATGATGTTGTACTTTAGCCACTTAAAAAAGGCCCATCTAAAAAGATAAATAAAAAACTATATCAGTTTAAGTGCATGTTATATGTAGAATATTCTGACTGCTTTACTTTGCTGCCAGACAGCCTTTTCTGACAGGAAACTGTCAGAAAAGGCTTAATATCACTACCTCCAAGCCAACCAAACTGTGCGAGGTAAAATCAGTCATTTTACCTCGCAGAACACAAGAGATGCTGGTCCATAAATACCTCATATGACCCCACACCAAATAATCCAAACTATCCCTTTAATTGTGTTTATCTGTCTTTGCAAATAAACTCCTCATATACATTTAGTATTTAAAACACTCACTCATCAATGTAAAGAATGCACTTGTATAGACACACCAAGTAAAGGGTTCGTTCACCCAAAAAATAAAAATAAAATCATGTTTTCCCATTTACCTCATTTTATGTAGTCATGCAGATTCATTGTCCATGTTTTTAGATGTCCATCACTGAGATTTATGCCTCCAACCAAACCAAAGTTGAAGTGAAATTAATTTCTATGTGATACTCACAGCATTGAAAGATTACCTTAAAAAAAATGAGCAGCACAATTTCTTTCCACAATGCATGCCCCAGTTACTCTTGATAATCCACTGAATACAATGTCAACATTTTTTTTCACTGAAGCCACTTTTTACCACAGAAATAGTGCCTGTTAATGGATTTATGGATTATCCAGAGCAGCATTGTTGAATTTCTTTAAGGTAATTTTTAAATGCTGTGAGCAACACAAACCAAATCTCAGCAAAGGATATCCCCGAACGACTAAAATGAAAACTTTCTGCCTGACTAGATACAACTAGAGGTAAGTGAGAAAATGTGTTTTTTCTAATTTGGATGAACTGACCCTTAAATTTTGAGGTTAATTCAGTTTCCCGCTAAGTTAATTCCAGGGGTGAATTCTCCTCGGTATCATATCACTAAAAACATTTTGTCATCAAATGGCTGTCACATCCAATCTGTCACAGAATTAGGTACTTTAGCTGACACTTTTATCCAGGGCAAATTACAATGAATGAGCAGGTGAGGATGCAACATGAAGAGCACTCAACGCTAAACACTGGCTGTCAAATCTGTGACTTCTCCTTTATATGGCAACAACTCTCTAACTGTAAGGCCATCATGTCTGCCCTTGTGAAATAGCAGATAGAATGCAGTTACAGCATACATTTTGGTTGAATACAGCGTAAAGTGAATTAACCTAAACCATGGATACATGCTCAGACACACACACACACACCTCCCACCAACATACACACACACACGCAGCATAATGTCTACGTGGCTTTGCATGGTGTCTGTCTGGCGTAGCCCCCAGTGCTGATGCTGCTGTGACAGCTGTCTGAATCAGCAAGATCCAGCATTGACTGACTGACTGGGGAAGGTACAGCCAAGCGGGAGCCGAGGGTGAAGGTGTGCACTTGTGTATGCGTGTAAATGTGTGTTTTTGACTGTGTTCGTACATCCATACACTAACTGCTCACGCTGTAATCCATGATGAGTGTGTGTGCATGGAATGTGAAAATGAATGAGAAAAAAGGGAGGAGAAAATACGAGAAGGAACAGGGAAGCATGTGGGATGAATTAGGCATTTCTGTTTAAAAAATGGAGGTCTTGAAGGCCTGATGAAAACCTTGGCGTGAACAAAGAGGAACTGTTAGTCACACCGGCCCCCCTTGGGCCGCCTCGTCCTGTGACAAGCTGTGAATCAGAGGCCATTTACTCAGTAATACACAGAAATAATAACGTCTCCAATCAGCAGCTATTCTAATAGACCTAAATTACTCAGCAATACCGCTCTGTCAATTTTGAAGTTATTTTTCTTTGAGCCAAATGTCTAACAGGAACCTATTGTATTCTTTGTCATGGATATCCAGAGGACTCTCTAGAAATTGCAATAAAACATTCAAGCTAGTGGGAATGTTCCCTGAGCACTGTGCTGTGATGAGCTTCATTGTGTTTGTAAGAGCCATTTTTTGTTGTTAGTAAAGAAGTGCAAGATGTCGCAGTTTTGGTTAAAAAAAATGAAAATCACTGCGTATCCATCATCACTAAACAGACACAGGCATGTGAAATGAGAACACCAAGAACAAATCGCTTTTCCAACCTGTCTGTTTTAAGACTCAAATAGTGTCTTGTTAAATTTTTTGATGTTGTAAAGGCCAGCTAATGTGCATGGGGTGTGTTTGGCAGTCATCTTAAATTGATGCCCCTGCGACAAAAAGTGACAAAAAAATGCAGATTTTCATAACTCTCCTGGACCAAACTACATACAAAGACAAAGCCTACTTTTTCATATAATATTGATACCAGGAATCAAATGTAAAGGTCACTGATATGGTTTTAGTGCTTGTCAGTCAACATATACCATTATAGACTCATAGGGCTATGATAGACCAATATCGGGCCAATATATTGGTCAGGCTCTACCTTCAAGGAAGCTACCTCAGCAAGTAAGTGAAACACAGCAGACTTTTTTCAGACCAGGTACAAGTACATACATTTAGATACTTGCTGATTACAGAGTACCTATATAAACACTTATACCTGATAATGGTTATCTGTGCATACCTAATACTATATATCGTGGATAACACGTCGAATAAAGTCCATCCATAAATGCATCCATTAAGTTGAAGTATATGACTGAAAGCCATGACAGCGTTCAATAGGCGTGTGTATTTAATTGTGTGTAATGTACACAGATGTGGGTGTATCTATTAGGTGGTGTTGCTTGATAAATATTTGCTTGCAGCTGATGTTTTAACAGCATAATTCATGGTACAAATGCGCACATTGCATGCTGTAACACAAAGTAAAGGTGACTCAATGAACAGAGAGGTGAATGAGGTCCATGTCGCTTCAAAGGGTCCATTTCTCACAGATATGGGTCATTCTACCTCATCTTTTTTCTTTACTGCCTTGCACCGGTGCCTTTTTTAAATTCAGTCCATATAACTGAGCACTTTACACTATTAAACCCTCCCTCACCCCGCCCCCACGGCAGCTCCCAGTGTCTGATCTGGAGACACAGGTCATTTGTCATCAAAGAGGGGAGCTCGAGGAAACAGCAAGCCCAGCATGGGAGCTCCACACTGGGCCTGACAGCTCTCAATGCTGCTCTACAGAATCGCTGAATATAGTCAAGCAGTCAAGTAGAGAGACAGGGATGGAGAAGTGGTGTCAGTGTGTTTCCGACTGTGTGTCAGTCCTTCTCCCTCACTGCTGTTTCTGTGAAGGATGCGTGTGTGTTTGGGCCTGTTTCTGTTTTCTCTCAGGACGGAGCTTGACGGGGGACAAAGAGAAGGTTAAAGCGGAGAGGACTGCAGATGGAGTCAGCTCTGCATGTGTAGTGTAACCTACACACACACACACACACACACACACACACACATACACTATCCACTCAGGATATAAGGGGTTATAATGGTTAACATCGCTCTCTCTGACCCTATAAGAACTGATAGGACTCTCATTACTTAGACACCCACACACGTACACAACCACATACACGCATTCAGACTCTCATTACAAGCCATTCCAAGGAGGAGGAGGAGGCACAGAGGAGAAGAGGGGCACTGTAAATGCATTCTCCGTCTCTTAACTTTCTCACCTTTCTGCATTACATCTTAGCTTCGATAAGAGGGGAGGCAGCAGGCTCATGTAAAGTGAATAAAATAATCAAGAAGGTGGGAGGAGAGAGTGGACACACTAGAAGAGGAGGCTGAGGAAAGATAGACTGACAAACACAGCACAACTGCAACCAACCATAATTTTCATTATAGATTGTTTTCACGATTAATCGGTTTATCATTTAGTCTACAAAAAGTGTCAAAAAATGTGAAAAATGCTCATCACAACTTCCCAGAGCCCAAACTGAAGTCATTAAATTGCTTCTTTTGTCCAACCAACAGTCCAAAACCCAAAGAATCTTCATTTGCTGTCGTGAATAAAGAAGAAAAGCAGCCAGTCCTTATATTTAAAGAAAAGATCTGTAACATATTTCAGCCAAATGAGTAAATGTCTGTTTATGAGTCATTAGATATCAAACTGAGCAGTATGTTAATGGGGTTTGGCAGGCAGAAAGCAGGCAGTCACTGAACTCCAACTCCAGAGTGTGTATTTTTGCAGCAGTGGACTTTTGTTTGCAGGATAACAGGCTTAGTTTTACATTGACAGATAGCTGACAGGTATGGCAGGTTGGCAGGTAAACAGTACTCATAGTTGCTTGTTATTGTCAAATTATAATTTTGCTCATCTTGCACTCCTGCAGTGTTCCTGCAGCCTGCTTGAATTTTCTTGAGTCTGAGGAGGAGGGGGGCAGGGGGAAACAACTTGCTTCAACCAGAAATCGTATATTCAATAGGATTTCAACCTATTTAACATACAGTCTGGAGCTCCAGCTCACTTTCTGGACTGCAGTACTCATTTTGAATGCGCAGTTGTTACAAACTGCTCCTTTAATATGCTGGGACCAGCAAACGTTTGACATTTTTGCTTGAAAAATAATGATTAATTGATTATCAAAACAGCTGGCAAGCTATTTTCTTTTGATCAACTAATTGATTAATTGGCTAATCCTTACAGCTCTAAAACAGAGTAAAGGACAGACAAACAAAAACAGTAAAACGATGAAGAACAAGAGGATGCTGACAGAAGAATAGCTGCTGTGACACCGTTATAGCATGTGCTTGTATTTTATCCCAGTGTACATGCAGATACTGTATTGATTTGGGCTGTGAGGGGTAGGCGATGGCAGAGGGGTATTAAATAAAAGAAAGGGGGGGAAAGAAAGGATGAGAAAATCAATTCTCTCTGCTTTAATGGCAGACAGCCCTCTGAAAAAAGGAGAAAAAAAGGAACAGTGGAAGGAGAAAGAGGGGAAGAGGAAGAAATAAAATAGAGGAGTGTTGGTCAGCAAGCCAAGCCAGTTCATTTGAGCCAGCCAGTTTATGGTATATCTACTTTCTCTGCACTCCTTCCTCAGCCCACTCTCCTCGCTGCTTTTGTTGCTGGAAGCTCTGGTCAGCACATTCTGCCTCTTTGTCTGCAGAACCTTCACCTTTCCTTCTGTTGTCAATAACTGTATTGCTACCTAGGGTGGGTGGAAAGGCACTGAGACACACTTGGATGCACACACACACAGGTAAGAAACAAACAACAACACACTAATAGACATGGATACAGACAGGTGCACAAAAAGCACAATCGCACATATCTGCCTCTATCAGGTTGGAGGCCAATAAACTACTGTTTTCTGCATGTGTGTGAGTGTGTACAGTAGGAGTCTGTCTACAAGCTGTGTGTGTGTGCCTGTGTTAAAAACATTGCGTGCCAAGAATCACCCAGAGAGATCTTTTTTTTTTCTTCTGAGGGCCCTCCACGTGACCCAGCCTACCCCAGCCTACATCGACAGTGTAAGCCAGACATCGACCACTTATCTACTGGCCGCCACCGCCCTCCTCCTCCTTCCCTCCACGCCCTCCTCTCACTCCACCCTCCACCCAAACCCCATCAACGACATAGGACCAGGCAAGCGTGAGAGAAAGGCTGGCGATAGACACGAAATGTGGCACGAAATGCAGAAACGGAGCCCCTCAGACACACATAGAGTGGAGCACACAGACGTCTTGGCCTCCCAGCCAAGCCTACAGTGTGGTTAACTTCTGGCATGCCATGCAGGACCAGAGGCAGCTGTTCTTAGGAGAGACGCCATGACTGGATGGAAAAAATCTTCCTGGTGTCAAAGCAAGCAGGAGGTCTATTTCACTTACGTCTGAAATTTTCAAAATAGCACATGTACCTATTAAACTAAAATACCCTTTGTGCATGACAATACAGTGTTAATGAGGAGACAAGGGGTGACTGTAGAATTTTTTTGACACTTCATAACTCACAAACTACTTGAAATACACTAGTCACATTTTGATATCAGCATATATATGTGCACTAGGGCTACAACAAGTGATTATTTTCACTATCAATTAATCTGTTAATAATTTTGATTTTGATTAATCGATTAGTTGTTTGGTCTATTAAATATCAGAAAATGGTGAAAATGTAGACCAGTGCTTTTCAAAGCCCAAGATCCTTGAATGTCTTGATTTGTCCACAACCCAACAATATCAGGTTTTTGTCAATTCAGACAAGCAGGGTGTATTGGGCCATGTGGATCACTATTACACAGTTGGCCCCTGCCTTGCAGCCACAATAAGATTTTGTAGGCTAGCAAGCATGACTTATATTAATATGGTTTGTTCATGCTCATTTTTAACCAATAACCTAGAGATAAAATTAATGTAGGTTTAAATTCACAGCAGAAGAAAAATATCCTACTGAGCATGTGCAGAGTATTCCAGCTTGTTTCTCATCACAGGAGTTGAATGTGTTACACCCCCCCTTGTTACAGTTGTCCCCAGTATCCCCTACAAATGAATGAAATGAGCATATCTGCATTAACTCTTTGGAACGTTTAGAAAGGACAAATACTTCATATGGTGTAATTTAAATGATGTTTTAAAGCAAGTTTCAGCTGGATTTTAAAATTCAATTTTAAAATCAGTTCGACATGCAATATTCTCCATCCAGATGGCTAATATAATAACAGGAAAATTACATCTTTATGTCCGCGGGTGGGTTTGGATAACCTTTAAATCTGCAGTACGCGGGTGATCTCCTGCTACTCTGAAACACGTACCCCTGACCTTCCAATTAGAGCTCACTACCCAACAGCGGCAACACACTAAATCTTCCCCAGGCTGCAGGTTTGGACACCGGTATAAAACAGCCTGCTATAAAATCATTACTGGGCTGTAAAACACTGGAAAAATTCACAATTAAAAGACCAGCAGAGACACAGAGAAAACAAAGCCAGAAGGAGAGTGGAATTATTCTGTGTCCAGATATGTGGAAGTAAAACATTTGCACAATGGACACAATAACATACAATTCCACTGGGAGATGTACAAAAGTAATGATTTTCTCCATGGGTTTCAAGACATGAAGAGAAGAAATGGAATTACCACTAAGATTTCAACTACTCATATTCTCACAATGTAAGTGTTTATACATAAAATCCATATGATAAGCCATGACAAGCAAATAATAACACATCAATCATAAACCAACAGCCTTTTCTCGAATGCCCATACATCACAGTGTGTCCTGTGAGAAAACAGACATATGGCTAATCTGAGCTTTGCAGTGGCATTTAATTAATTGGTGGTTTATTTAAAAAAAAAAAAAAAAAACGCACATAAAAAACACATGTTCACACAAATGTATCAAAAAAGACAGGAGCTCATCCTCCATCAGCCATGTGGGTATTTAAACTAAATGCCATGCGTGGGCATTAGCAGTGGCATTTCTTGATGAGACTTTTTCTTGATAATACACTAATTAGGTCTAGAAAATTGTGAGGGTTCATCACAGTCTTGCAAAGGGAAGAAATGAATTTGGATGGCATGGCTGCTGTCTGTACATACATAAAGCCATGTAGAATAATTGCACAGTTACATGTAAATATGCAAAACCAAACCATTAGCGAAGCAATTAATGGGAGAATAGGATGATAACACGTCTAACTGCTGTACAATCTAATTAGTAACACCGTAATAAGCCATTATATCATATTAATGACATTATGTTAATGGTGATGGGGGGCTGGGAGGGCTTGCTTCAGACGGAGCGTGTAAAAGGTCACGGAGAAATGATTTATCGGATGCCGTCTCATCAGATCGGAGTCAGAAATCGTCAACTCAAATTAAAAGTGAAACTGTAGTGCTTTGTAAGCTGCGGATCTGAGACGGTCCCAGTCCACTGTGGGAGGAGGATTCCCTCAATTAACTTCACAGTGAGACAGAGAGGGGTCTAATCCATACCTGCTAGTGCCAATACCATTCCAGCACTGGCACGCTGAGCCAAGCAGTAAATAAATAAGCATATGAGCTCAACTAGGCACATGGGCCAATTCACATGTCCTACTGTGGGATGACAGGGTGCATTTCACAGGGGGCTGCTGCCACTATTGTTTCCGCACACCAGAGCAGTAGCGTTGTTTACTTTATATTGAAGTGTTGATTATTGAAGTTTGCTTTAATTAAAATTCTTTTCTCATTTGGGATATCTGAAAACGAATTATTCCGCATATAAAAAGAATAATTGCAATAAAAAGCATTCTGGTCCTCGCAATTTCTCTCCTAATAAGATAAAGGCAAGTCTCTTAAGAATTTAAACACTAGAAAAGATAAAAACATCCATTCCAGAGGATGAATACTGCAAAAACAGCTCAGTGCAGCATTTAGCCTGTAGGAAGAGAACAATAAAACAAATCAATGTTAAGCTTGTAAATGCTGCAATTTTAGTTTGAAAAGGAGAGTCTCCATTGGAAATAACTCGGTAAAGTCCAGGATTAACAGGCCCCTCTATCACTTATCGATCCACATTTATTACTTTTAAATGTGGGTAATTGGGGGGAGTTTGGTGCAATCTCTGTCTGCATCTTTATAGAATGGCTCCAGTAGGTGTATGGGCCTTAAGTGCACTCGTAAATTGGTTTTATGAGTTTCTGAGACATATCGCTGCTAATGTTTCCACTCGACGGCTTTATGGCCACATTGTAGCGACTCTGGTGAGAGATACTTTCTAATATATTGCAAAAGTGATGTTGACAAAAAAAAATATAGCTCGGTTGTAGAGCTTTCATTTAAATGATAACGACATGTTTGGCACTGCAGCTAAAGTGTATGAGTGCTTGATTGAGGAAATAAAAAGAGAATCATTGAAAGAAATATGTCTTTAAATTTCAGTGAAAATTATCATGCCGCTATTCATTTATTTCTTACGGGGTGAAATCAATATATTTGCATTTACTGTAAAAATATATACAGGAATTTAGTGGAATCAACTAATCTTTACTCATTAACTTAAAGCTACAACAAATTTTAGCTGGTTATGGGACAGTTTACTTCACTTTAAGATAATTCATGGTTGTCTCTTTTCACAATAATGAAAATATTGCAAAGCATGATGAAGGTTAGTATTGAACTGAGCCACTTACACCTAAAATTTTATAAATTTACTTGGTGCAGTTTCCTATGTTGTCTTTGTACCAATACTGTAATAAAGTATCACCAACAGGAGAAGCTTAAGTTTTGTTGCCCTATAGTCTTTAGTTGAGAAAATTTACTTTTCTTCTTGCAATAAACTTGAATCTTTTTTTTAGAAACTCAAAAGAAGTTGTGTTTCAAAAAATTGGTCACAGTGAGCTGTAAACCTCATTTGTTATTATTTGGGTGCCTGGAAATTAAACAGTTTTAAGTGAAAATATTAAAATATATTAAGCATTATTCACTTTCACTTCAATGACTTTACAACTTTCAGTAATTTTTAAAATACATTTCTGGGGGCTTCTTCAACTCAAAGATTCACATTTAAATGAAAAAGATGAAATTATCTCAATAAAAGATTAGTAGTTGGTTAAACTTTTTTTGAACAGTTTGAGCTGAGCTGAAAATTCAAAAATTTATTGTAGCAAGTTAATTTGACCAGAAAAGGTTTTTGTTAAAATTCCCTCAACCTCAAATTCACTTAATTTTAAGGCAACACGGACACTAACAATTTAATTAAAAACAAATTGTTTTTTTTTTACAGTGTTCATGTAAAAAACTGAAGTAATTAAGCAAATAATTTACTTTTGTTGTGATTAGAGAGGGAAACGCTGAATTAATCAGCAGAATTATTAAAGTGACCATAACAAGAACAGCATGTTTCACTGCTGTGATACCATTTGTGTGTGTGTGTGTGTGTGTGTGTGTGTGTGTGTGTGTGTGTGTGTGTGTGTGTGTGTGTGTGTGTGTGTGAGCGAGCGAGCATTAGCGCACCACTGTGTACAACTCCCCATATTATTCTCCAGATGTTCTCTTTCACAGCTCCGTAAAAGACTACCGGCTTTCAGCCACTTTTCTATTTTCCGTCATCCCCGTTCCTCCTACTCACACCATCCGATCCCTCCATCAAAGCGGGCCACTTTGCTAAACATGATCCCTGCCTGTTGTGTGTTGGTTTGGTTTCGAGAAGCGGATTAAACAGTTCCCACCAACTCTCTGATGTGGACCTTATCTCAGGTTTCTCTTGACACTGGCAGTGCTGTGGTGTTATTAGAAGCTAAAGGGCTTTGTTATGGAACACAAAAGGCAGAGCTAGGCAGCAGTTAGTGAGGCTTTGTTAAGGGTCAGAGAGGTGTTAAATAGACTACACCTGGGGCCGTGTTAACACCTTCACCTGAGACATTCAAACTTCCATGGAAGGGGTGTTTCATTTAGTTGAGGGAGCTCACAGAGAGTGAGGAGGCAGAAAAAAAAAACATTTCAGACAGAAAAATCAAAACATATAAATATCCAGCTCTAGAAAATAACTTAGGAATACATTCTTGTGGAGAATTAGGTAAAGATGAGGATATGCAGTGACGGGTTAATGAAAATAAAATGTGAAACAGACAGCATTTTTCCTATTTCCAGGAGTGGAGTTTTATTATTTTCAAAAGGTCGTCTCACTCAATTTCTCAATAGATGGCCTTTCTTTACTATTGGAATAGAGCCAATGACTGCTCTCCTCTGGAGGTTGCTGTTTATTGATCATTGTATCGCATTGTTGTAATGTGATGTCAATGCCTCTCTTACCTGCCTGAGCAAGCAGGTGGAGAAAAAAAACCTGCTGGATGAGGTCCAAATGGAAAACCAAACCCATGAGTACAAATCAAGTTTGCAGATAACACACCAGTTGCGATTACTCCTCCACTCCGCCAATAAATTCAGATACCTATACTAAAAAAATATAGCTGCACTGCAATAATATAGCCATGTGTGCATTAATAAGAGAATTGAAGCAGATGTTTAAAAGTAATGCAAAAGTTACTTTACCTAGTAACTAATTACTTTTATATGCAGTAAATCAGTCACCTTTGAAAGAAATAACTAATAACTGGAACTATATTTCAGTATCTTGCCCAATACTGGTCTCCTGCCAGAGGCGCACATTGCAATGGGAGATGGAGAGATGCTGTGCTGCTGCCAGAGGACTGCCGACTAAGATTACAGCATGTATGGGAATAAATTACAAAATACAAAATAGATTTGTGTAGGCAGTGGACCAAACCAATGTGAGGCGTAATGAGGGGGATGACGCTTGATGAAACTTTAAAGCACACTGTTTTTCATCTGAAAGTGGCACAGGTCCTTTGTCATCATACTGAATCTCATTAACATTGACTAGACACTGACTGACAGCAGTAATTGTATTTTAATTTTTTGATCAAAATTATTGCAAGGGACACGTCCCTACAATCCCTACCCAATTGTACACCCTTGAGGTTGGTGTTCGCGCAGGTTGGTATTACTGTAGAACACATAAAAGCTAACAAACTCATATTATATAATTGGTACAGACTATGAAATGTAAAAAAAAAAAAAACATTGCCCTGTCTAAATTACAGCCCTCATTTCCCATCATGCTTGCAGCACAGAGTAGTTTGTACCATAAAGTAGCAAACTTAACAAAGTGCAAATGTTAGTTTTTTGTTACTGTTGAGAACATGGCAATTTATGCTGGTAATTTTCATCTTTGTCAATTTTCATCATTAGTGACATGGCTGTTTTTTGCAAATTTTGCATATTGTTGTGCCTTATGTTGAATGTCTTTAAGGGGCTGACATTGCTGAGAGCTGCTTCCTGGCTCTAATTCCATGCAGCGTGCCACAAAATTTTATTTTATTTTCCACAGCCATCTGTCGACCCCTGGAAATTATCTTGCGACCCCCACGGGGGTCCTGAACCACTGATTTAAAGAACAAAAATAAACTTTTTCAGTCCAGAATCGAATTTGATTTTAAGAATATATTTGTCCACAGAGGTGCCCCAGAGTAACTTTTGGGGGCAAAACAGACCACATTCTGGGCCAGCTCAACGTCAGGCCTTGTTACTCTGGATCCCCGTCTCCTCTCCCTCCCACCTCCTTTCATCCCCCTCTTATCCCCCTCTTATCCCCCTGCTCCACTCCCCCCCTCAGACCAGTCTGGCTGGCCTACACACGCGATCCTCACGCTAGCTGGGCCTAAGCCCCGTAAAGGCTAACACAAGCTCAGTGTAAAAACTCCTATAGGGGCCCACCTCCATCCCTCTATCCCCCTCACTACTCCGCCAATCCCCCTCTTCCCTCCTTGTGCTGCCTGACTACACTTTCGCTTCGCATTACTTCTGCTATTCTAACTTTTCCACTTCTGAGCACTATCAATTATGCACTAGAATAACAGTGGGGCCAGGCTTGGCAGCAGGACATAAAGGCCGATTATGAGTGTGAATAATTCAGCCATCTTCGTGCCATGTTCCTCTTACCAGTGATACAGGCAGGATGGCTTTGCTGCTAATGTACGACGGCAGACGCAATCTGACCTGGCCTTAATGTAAGGACAGCTCTCTGCGTCCCAGAGAAAGGAGAGGATGGAGAGCTGGAGAGGACGTAAAAAGTGTGGCCGTGCTGCATTATTAAAGCAGCTGTGAACCTGATGTCACTCAAAGATTGACAAGTCTGACACTGTCACAGACATGGCGGCTCACACCTGTCAGTCTGTTAACAAGAAAACTGGGAATTCAGGACCAATTTTCAAGCAAATGTATTGAGATATTCATGTTATTCATTTATTTAAACAACTTCTGGGAGGTGCAAATAAGTTACGAACAAAAAAATATTAAAAATAAATCCTGAGCGCAGACAAAGAAAACTCCCATAGAGGAAAGTCTAGTCTTACCAGACATCACGACTGTTTTTGATTAAGGTCATATGAACCAGACGAGCAGACAACCTTCCATCACCTTCATGTTCACAACATGTCTACCTTGACTTCATTTTTCATGAATTGCGTGCGAAGGTTTGCAAGTGCTACTCTTCTTAGAGATCACAAACAGTAATGAATATTTCATCACTCCACCCAAAGCCAAGCACGCACTCTAATCCAATACGAGAAATATGATGCACCTCTTTTCCCACAGGCTAATAATCTACTTCAACTCTGTACCTCATAGAAAATAATACCACTGAAATATCTGCAAATTGTCAGGCTTTTCCATAAACAGTGCAATGAACGAGGGGCAAGTTTATATTTTCTGTAGCTGAGCCAAATTTTAAACAGGGGAAAAGTTTCAAATCCATTAAATTTGACGGGGGAAAATATGTATTAATGAATATCTATGTGAAGAAAAAATAAACCTGAAATTGGAGAGTAATTAGTCAATGTAAAAAGAAATACACGGGGTGAACAAAAAACAAATAGAAAAGTATAAAATTCATTAGAGGGCTTTTGTATTAGATTGCATTTTACCATAAAATGTTATTATGTCAACTGCTTATTAAAGCCAGACTTATATATCGGTAAGCAGATATTATCAGCCCAATATTTACCTACAGCTACACTGGTTGTCCAACATTTTTTTATATAACAAATTGCAGATTCGTTTTTAATCTTTAATTTTTGTTTTAGTTTTATAGACAGCATTTTATGCATATTTGATGTTTTTTTTTCTTAATTCAAGTTGTCCTATTTTTTATTCATAATTATTAAAATACCATTGAAAGTACTGTTTCAGTGCCCTGATGTCATCTTGGATTTTTACATATATATATAAATAAAGTACATCTATCATCAACATACATTTTTTTTCTACATCTTGTAATCAATTTGTCCATTTTTAGATGTTAGATAAATGTTAATTTTTTTTATTATTATTATTATTGTTAACTGACATTAAAATTGGTATTAATCTTAAATGTGTCCAAAATTGAAATTTTAAAATGGTGTCTTCAGGGGCAAAATGCTCACAAGAACCAGAAACTCAAATATTGAATTTCTCACAAGATGTTCCTTTAGTATCAAAAAAGTAAAAATGTCAAAGGCATATTAACCTTAAAGCAGCCAGGCCAAACGCTATGTTGCTTCTGGGGGAAAAAAGCCCCTTCTCTCCCTGTTATTTGTGCTTCCGTTTGCCATGCACGCTCTAATCCTGGCTGGAATGTCTCCGGTCGTGGACTCCAGCGGCCCCGAGGAACAGAACAGCAGGTGAAACTGAACTCTCGGAGGACTTGTCCCTCCTCACGGCTACTCCAGTAGTTCTACTGTACAGTTTAAGCAGACCCTCTGTTACACAACAGCCCAAAATATTCTGGAAATTTGTTATTTTATATCATCTCAGAAGCAGAAATGTATTTTTCGTTGGAGGAAAAAATACAACGATTGAAAAAACAAATCAAATCAAATACATTAACTTTTACAGTGTAATTTTTAAACAAACGCTCTTCATTATTCCTGTCCTAACTGATCCCTGCCTGGTGAATTATGGGCAGATTAATTCAGATTATAGATTATTTAATTTGCTTATCCAATTATCCTTGCTGAGAAGCTTTAATCACTGCTGCCTAATTAATGCAATTTCTTAAATCTCAAAATGTTGAATCAAAAACTGATTCAAACATTGCCGCCATCTTTTCCTCTTTGTGTCTGGCTGGTACCACATTTTTCTTGGTTT
Organism: Lutjanus campechanus; assembly: GCA_027495735.1. Lineage (NCBI taxonomy): Eukaryota > Metazoa > Chordata > Actinopteri > Lutjaniformes > Lutjanidae > Lutjanus > Lutjanus campechanus. The sequence goes on along the minus strand of JAJHUR010112074.1, from coordinate 44,438 downwards.
GGCCGCCATGTTTTATCACACACAGACACAGGAGTTGAGAGTTTAAGTAGGAATGGGGAAGGGGTTAAGGTGGTGCATGTCCTTAAAAAAAGATTAAAGAAAAGAAAAAACAGACAGGAAAACAGGAGGAAAGAGGAATGCAGGTGATTGTCAGTCAGGTGCTGCAGCCACAACATTGAGCCTAATGCTGACAGTGGGCATGCTCGCTCACCTCAGCAGGACCCTTACAGCCAAATACAGAGACAGCACAGTTAAAGATTTGGTGATCCCTGAGATGTGACAGAGGAAGGAGTGTGGACGGGACAATATGGCTCAAAAGAGCGGGAGGAAACAGACTGGCCTATATTCCAGGGATACTTGGCGGGATAAGGAACAGTGGGCATGAACTGGGTGGGGGGATTAGGACAAAGGAGGGAGTTATCGAGGAAAAGACCTGTTGTTGGTCAGATTCACAGTTTCTCAACCCCTTAAAGGACCAGTGTGTAGGATTTAACTGGCAGATTGCAAACGCCTCTTTTCACCCTCCTTCCAAGTGTGTACAGTAGACTGTAAACAAACAAACAAAAAAAGTTGTGAAACTGCAACAGCTTTTACTACATTTTTGAGTTTTGAATCTAATTCTTAAGTTTTGAAATAAACTAAACAAAGTTTTGCCGGCCTATAATGTTTTGTTGAGATTTAACAAACAATTGTAGGATTCAAAAATTGTTCACAATGAACTTTAAACCTGAATTGTCATTATCTGGGTGCTTATAAATGAAATGGTTGCAATCGAAAATATTAAATTATTAACCATTATTCACTTTCACTTTTGTTTTTTCAATGAGTTTACTCAATTATTTTTTAAAATGAATTTTGGGCAGGGGAGGATTCTAAAATTCAAAGATAAAAAAGAAATTAAATTTCAACACAGCATTATTAGTTGGTAAAACTTTCAAAAATGTATGAGACTGAGTTTGGCTCAAAACTCAAAAATCTATTGAAGAGAGTTGTCTTGAAATTCTGAGTGGCTGCAAAACTGCAAAAGGGCTAGTCAGTTTTTGGTTTTCCCACTGTAGACATAAAGGGCCCATTCTAATGTAATAAAAATGCAATGATTCATATTTTTAGGCAATTATACTCTAATGAAAACATACTTTTGAATATTATATCCAATTCCTATCCTATTCTACTAATAAATCCCTGTAAATCTTACACACTGGACCCTTAACAAGCCCAGAACCAAACCAAAATCATGAAACAATTACCTCATCGCCTCGCCACTTTCGAGGCAAGGTGATGACTGTCTTGAATGTTTTGGCCTTCAAGGATCAACAGTGAGATTAAGGACATTAAAAACTTTTGTATGCATGACCATGCTGGAAAACAAAAACACACACTCCTGTGGATGTAACCATAGGCAGCGCTCATCACCTCTGTTTATCTGGGGGGCTTAGGCCACTTTGGGGACTCCCCTTAAGTCTCACTTATCTCATTAGACCCTTAAAACTGATTAATATGAATGCCAGCAGAGGCCAGCTCAAGGCTTTCTTAAGAAAGAAGGGATGGAGGGAAAGAGAAGAGAAGGGGGGGGGGGGGGGGGATTTTAGAGGAAGGGGGTTTTTGTGTCTCCGGACAATGAGCTGATGGCTTTTTAAGCCTCTCAGTGGCTCTGGGTTAATACCCAGGGCTGCAGTCATGGGATAGGCCGCGGTTCAAAGGCTGCTGCACTCTGAGGCTCGCTGCTCGCTGATTTAGAGGAAGAAAATAAACAAGCAGAATAAATACCACATCTCCTGCAACTTGAACCTCACTAAAGAAATAATGAACTGCCTTTCCAAACCATAGTGCTGTGTGTGTATGTGTCTGTCTGTGTGTGTTTGTCGGCCTATGTTCTTTGGGGTGTCATATTTGGTTATGTGGGATAATGTTCGGAGTAAGCCAGACCAGTCAAAGCTGGGCTCAGATGAGAGGAGAGGGTGAAGATGGGATTTATCACACATTCCCGGGATCAATCGTTTTCCCTTCAGGGGAAAAAAAAAGAAACACACTCACAGTACAGTTTCACACTGGAATATCAACCAGCGCACATAAACAAAGACTGACATGCGCACGCACAACCACACACAATGCAACTTCACAAAATGGGAAAACTATCAAGCAGCTCTCAGAGGAGCAGGCTCGGAGAATTGGGTCAAGAATAGTGCTGTGCTCTGCTATAGTAAAGGGTGTGCGTTTCTGCTGCTTCATTAAAGCGGGACTCTACACAGAGGTCGGATCAGGATAACCACGCACGCACACACACACACACACCCATACGCATATGAGCTTCCAGCGAGCACGCAGACACAGATACACTCAAACACACTCACCCGTATCAACATCAAACCCAGATTCAACTGAGGACGTCAGATTCAGTTCTGTGTTATACATTTTTAAACATGATTTATCATCTGTTTGATTCCAGACTCTTCTTAGAGCTCAGATCAGACAAGCATCTGTTGCCTAATAAAAGGCTCGGAGCCAGGAGAGTAGCTCAGAAAAAGATCTTTTCATGCCAAAGTTGTAGTCGTTGAAGTTCAGTTTAATTTTGACATGAGGCTTTTTTAATATACAGTGTGATAGATCGAAAAATTATTTTAATTTCGCATTTCATTTTTGGTCAATATCCCACTTAGCCTTATTAGACTCCAAGCCGTCAAACTGATGCAGCCAGGGAGACGAGCTGAGTCAAATACAAATACAAAGAGTTTTGTTACAAAAATGAGAAATCCACCATTTGAATTACAATCATGCATAATTATCCACATTATTCATCACAATGAAAGGAACGCATCATTTCATGACCTTCGCTTGCAGAGTAGATCTACTTCTGAGGACAAAAACAGCTCATTCTTATTGTGCCAATTTGTCTCTGCAGCAGATATATAGCGTTTTGGAATGAAACCCTCCATTAAGCCGCTACATTACACACGCTCTGGCATTCCGACTGTGATACATGCATTTCAGTGGAAAATGCACTTTCAAGGGCACAGTGTGCAGTTTGTCACAGTAGTTAAGAGCTAAGATGCAACTTAGTACCGCAGCACCAACCCCCAAGTAAACACAGGCCTGTGTATGGGAGTCTTCGGTGTCAGAGGAAACAAAGCAGGGGTCTAAACCTGAGCAGGCTTAATCCTGCCTCTGTAGAAAATAGCCCTGGTGTCACTAAACCCGCACTGCAAAGACGACACCTCCTCGGGGTGAAGACCCAGAGTTCGTCCCCAGGAGAACCACCGCCGACCAACCACAGTCACCACAAGGGAGACAGAGAGACAGACAGAGAGCCAGCATGCATCTTTAAAGGGATAGTTTGGATTATTTGAAGTGGGGTTAGTCAGTGCATTAGCTACAGTAGCTGGCGATCAGTATGCGCACAGATTGGAGAAGCAGAGAGGGGCAGCAGCATGGAATCTAAGCAATGAACTGCTGTGGCCAGCGTCAGCAACAAAATGTATTTTAGTCATTTAAAAAATGTTCCACCCATAGAAAATCAATATCAGTTTAACTGTATGCTATATTTTGAATATTTTTCAAAGGGGAAACCGCCGTTATATGAGCAAAATTTCACCCTCTTCAAACCAACCACCTCAACTCCATTGGCAAAATCAGTATTTTTACTACAACAGAACATGGAAGTTGCTGGTCTACCACTGCCTCAATCTGTTAGTTTGTTTGAGTTATTGTGTGACCTTGGTGAATCCAAACTTTGACAAACGATAAAACAAATTCTAAACACAGCGTGCACTTAAACTTATAGAATTTTTTTTTTGTTGAACCTTGAGTGGCTAAAATACCTTTTGCTACTGACTCCATCCACAGCAGTTCATTGCTCAACTTCCGTGCTGGTACTCCTCTGCTCCTCCAAACTGTGGGTGTATCTACAGCAGGTAATACGCTAACAAGTGATAAGTACTTCATACAACCCTACATCAAATAATCTGAACTATCTCTTTAAACCTGAGCAAAGGCAGACAAGGAGGGGAGGGGGCTGATGAGCTGGATGGTGTGGAGGGAGAGGATGGATAAGGCTAGTTGGAAATGAGGGAAACTGCCACCTCGTCTTCTCCACACACTGTGTCACCCCTGGCTGCTACATGCCGCTCCCCTCGTGTCTGGCGCTCACATTATAGTCCTCCTCCTCTCCTCCCTTTTTTCTGTCCGAAAGCGTACTACATCTTCAGCTGTGTGCACTCTCCCTTTCCCCGCACCATTCACACCATTCTCCCTCACTCCTCTCCTTTGCCCTCCCTTTTTTTTCTCTCCCTCCGTTTAAAGCGCATGCATTACTTTCAGCCCAGGCTATGTGGAGTGGACAGAGGGAGCAGAACAATGGCTGCCTTTCAGTCTCACGACCCAGCGTTGAAGGGGGGGCATTGGCTGCTAGTATTTTTCTCTACTGTCAATTCAAATGGGCTAATGCAGCTAGCTTATTATTGGCACATCTTGCCACAACGGTAGACTGAACAAAGTGAAAGCGACATTGTTTAATTGTTTGTTTGTTTATATTCATGTCGGTGGAAAATTGTCGCAGCAGTGGGAACTTTGCAAAAAAAAAAGGCAGGGGGATCAATTAGTCCATTCACCCGAACTCACTTCACCTTTTCAGGACTTGCGCCAACGCAAACAGAGAAACGGCAAGCGAAAACGTAAGACACCGCGTAAGCCATCCAAGGATACTCACCACAAACAGGTGAGGAGGTGATAACACCATGTCTGGCTCAAAGCAGCACTTTATAACATCTAAAATTTCTATTTGGGGATATAAAAGTTTGGAAGTAAACCAAGCGGATTGTGTCAACTCCAAAGGGAAAGCAGACCACACAATTGTACAGTCCCGCTGTGTGTTTCTCCGTCTGTCTGTGAAGACGAATTACCTCATGAGTCATTTACAACTGGCTACAACCCGTCAATTAGGTCTTTATTCACAAGCTGGAGATGTGTTCTCTTCTGGGATCTATTCTCCACACTGCTGCCCAGCTAGAAAAACATCCATTCACTCCCCCGCAGCCCCCCAAGTTAAATAAGGAAAACGGCAGTGTAAGGTCCGAAGCCAGTCTACCATGAAAGGAATTATCTGTGGAAAATGTGTCTGGCAAAAAACGAGCAGCAGTCTCAATCGTTCCCGTCACATTTTCCATTTGAACAGTGACCGGTGACAGAAAAAGAAGAAATTTTTTGAAGCCCGTCAGTCGTTTTGGCCTTAACATGCTGGTGTAGTTCCTGTAAATACAATATGAGTTTGACAGTAAATGGGTTTAACGAGGTCAAATCAACCAAAGCAGAAAGAGCTGGTTCAAATCAAGCAATTGTGTGTAGCTTTCACTCCAACTGTACACTTGAAATGCTTTAGGCTGAGAGCTCAGGGCACAGGAGGCTATCAGACCTCTCTCAGTAGCGCCCCTTTCTGGTCAGGGGTGATAGATCAACCAAGCGTTACTACAGTAACAGCTGCTTGTAAGCCTCCATCTTACAGAGGAGCTGAAGACGGATATGGTAGCGCCATTTTCAGCCACGAACGAGGACTTACAGTACACGATAGGTGGTGTTTCGAAGTTCATTGGGCCTGCAGCAAGCCTGTATTCCGGTTAATCACTCTTTTTGGGGTATTAAAAGGAAACACAAGCTTTTCTGAGAGGAGAGAACATTTTTTTCTATTTCTCTGTCTACTATGTTCACACTAACTACAAATCAGTTCAGGTGTTCACAGTAAAAATACTTTGGCCCGCCAGCTCTGTTCCCACAGCTCCTCTGGGGTGGCACGAAGTAACTTTAGGAGAAATAAAGAAACAGTTGGAGGAAGAAACTTTCCATAACTTTGAAATTTTAGTGAAACTGAGACACTGAGAGCAGGAATAGAGAAAAATTAGCTCCTGAATAAACAAACACAGAGGCAACCAACTAGCAAAAAAAGGGGAAATATTATTTTTATCGTTCTCATGGCAGAATATAAGTCCTGCATTGAGCTTTACATGTGGGCGTTGCATAAGCTGGTTAATACTTTATTGTTTCCAAGTAGAGCTATACGGAGCGTTTCCCTAAAAGCCACGGCTTGAATGAGAGCTAAAAGACAGATCGCTCAGCTGATAGCAGTGTTTCAGCACTCTATCTGACCTTGGAGTGATTACTGTGAAAACAAAAACCTGGACATTAAAATCTGGTTCCCCAGGCAAGGGAGGAAAACACGGTGCAACTGAACTGAAAGTGCCATTCAATATTGTCCATGTCTGTCAATGCAATAATAAGAGATCCTGTCTGAATCTCTGGTGGACTGGTGAACATTTAAACTGATGAGGATATTTTTAAGGCTCTTAGTACCAGTTTCAACACTGTTCACCTTGGTCAAGCTGAGGAATATTTATCTAATCATGAACAAACACAGGATTTCTTATGTTGTGTTTCTGGTAAATAAATCACCCAAATGAAGGTCAAAACACAATATCACTTGTTCAAAAGGGGGTGCAAGGCATATTTTTAGAAAATAAAATGTGTCAGTGTATTTATTAACAAAACTGAACCAATGACCTTACACTTTTGAAGACAGGGTTTCTGCAGGTTTCAACAAGTTTTTTGACCTTTTTAAAACCAGTATGAATGCAATTTGCAATGAACTGCAGTTTGCAAAATTGAAATTAAGGCAACTTCATAAAAGTGATGCTAACTTCATAATTCAATTTTTAAGACCTGTCAAAATCATATTTATGACATTTGAATGGCAGAAAAGTACATGCACAATTTGCATTAGTGGTTCAACGTTGGTTTCGTTTTGTAGTTCTTTCAGCTTATTTTTTCCAAAAACACATTTACAAGTGAGACTGAAGTTTAGAGCCGAAACAATTAATCCATTAATCAATTATTAATTAGATATTAAATTAAGTATTTTGATCATTAATTAATCGTTTTGGGACGTTTTTAATGAAAATGTCTAAATGTCTCTCATTTGAGCTTCTCAAATTTGAATATTTTCGGTTTTCTTTACTCCTCTGTAACAGTAAGCTGAATATCTTTGGGTTGTGGACATTTGAGGACATTACCTTGAACTTTGGAAAACAGTGATCAACATTTTTCACTATTTTCTGAACCAAACAACTAAAAATGAATCTACAGATTAATCGATAATGAAAATAATTGCTAGTGCAGCCCAACTGAGTGAAGCCTATTTATAAGACCTGTCAAAATCATATTTAAGACATTTTAGACAGTCATAGAGACATTTAAGGACTAAAATTATATTCCTAAAAATTATATGTGTATGTATATATGTATATATATACATATGTATTCATGTTGGGAATGTATTTTCCTTCCAGTTGTACACTGCCTTTACTTCAGTTGAATTAGCATATCCAAGACTCCAGCCTGACCACCAGGCACCCCCGGCGACAGGGCTGCTTCTGTCCGCCGCATAGCAAGTCCACAAGGGTCACGGCCAAGAGTCCTCCCCCTCTTCCACCGCGCGCTGAAGAACAGCTGCTCTGCCAAGCACATTGACTAAGCATTGACTACTGCCTGCTGGGCTCATTTTCTAGTTAATAGAAAAAAAAATCTAATTTAAATGGAAAGTGCATTTACAGGTCTGGTGAGAAAACACAGAGTGCCATTTAAACCTAATAGAAGTATTACATCGCACAACACCATCATTACAGTGCTGCTGGTTCTCCGTCAGGTCCTGTGTTTGTATTTTTCTATACCCTCTGCCTCGCTCTCTTTGTGTCTCCTCCACTCGCTGTCCCCGCAGCTCGGTCGGTGCTTGTGCTCGCCAATGCCACAGGCATAAAAGAATGACAGAGCGAGGGGTCATTAACGAGAACTAATCAGCCCTCAGACAGAGAGACGGAGGGAGAGAGCCAGAGCAGTGGAGAGAGTAAAACACAGCTCTGAGCAAGTCAGTAGAAAAATGATAAGGGGGACAGGGGAGACTAGCATGAGGTCAGAAAGTACCCACTTTAGCAATCAAAGGCAATATAAACTTGATTTTAAAAATTACAGGTTTGCCCCATTTGAATTATAAAGATAAGGTCATGTTATAAAATATCATTTTCTCATCTATTAGAGGCAGATGGGTGTGTGGACCAACTTTCCAGCTCCATGCGTACGTGCCTTTGTTAGTGTACAGTCAGCATTCGCACACACCCATGCATACAAGCACAGACATTTATTCATGTCCCACTGGTCTGTGACAGGTAATGAGAGGTCCAGGGGAGAAACTTGTAATGCATCTGGTATCTATGAGATCGAAGGAGAGGAAACAAGCCCTGTATGACCTAAGGCTGTGCAATAGTTATTCTCTGATATACGATATATATATCTCGATACACATTTTCTCTAAAGTAACAAACCGTATATTCCCAAATCGTGCAAACATATGATGAGCTTGTGGAATATGATGCCTTGCTGTAGATTAAACTACCCAACAGCATATCAAGTAGTTCAAATGAGCTCTACAGCAGAAAAATACAACACACACATTAATGCAGAAGTGATATTGATCCGAAAAAAACATTTTATATAATATTAAAACACTGAAAGCGGCCATTTTACTGCACAGTGAGTACTTTAAGTAAATTTTGCAATACTATTTACACACTTTTATTAAGGTTTAGAATGTAGAACTTCTACGTGAAGTGGATTTGGGGCTGAGCAATATGGACAAAATCAAAAATGACAATATTGCGACAATACTGTAGGAATAGCTAATGAGATTTTTGACAAAGAGTCACCAGTAATGTGGATATAATAAGTGGGAGATCGTCCGGATGGGTAAAGAAAAATTATTGAACAGCTAGAACAGTTTGGTAACTTTAGAAAATTACATCAGTTTACTGTAATGCACCCTTTAAAACCAGGAAAAAAACAGACATTTATATACAATATCCAAAATCTAAGACGATCATATCACAGTATCGATATAACATCAATTTATTGCCCAGCCCTAATATGACCACATGGCTTATTCGGTACATTGCATGCACACACACTGCACTGCTCGCTCAAACACAAAAACACGCACAGACGAGCCAGACACGACTGCAACAAAAGAAAGTTGTCTTTGATACCAGTGACACAGCTATACAGTACGTAAGCATCCAGTTACAGTACATACTGTGAATAAAAATGTAAAAACTACAACACCAAGCAGCACGTTAGAAAAATGCTTTCCAGGCTGTTTGCTCAGCTACAAATTATGCAGTGAAATACAAATCACCTTGAGCAATTTACATGACCACAACCGCATCAAACTGTTTATGTTAATAACACCCTCCACTTCAAGGAGAGTTCTAGTTACTAGTTTGTCATTCACAGGCCAACTTTCTGCTTCGTTATTCCTCGCCGTATGTGTGTGACCCCTCCCTGAGCTCCTCTCAGAGTGCGCCTGACCTCTGCGCGTCTTTCTCCACCATCAACCGTGGAGGGACTCCCGAAATATCTAATTGTATTCATTCATTTTCTGTGCCGGGCAAGGAGAGACAGTGAGAGAAAGAGGGACGGAGGGAGGGAGAGAGAAAGAGACGGGGAGAGGCAGAGAGCGCCGAGAGGCAACACGGGGGAAAGGCGAGGAGGGATATGGGGAAGAAGAAAGGGCAGAGGGGGGGGAGAAGGGAAGGGAGAGGGCTGTCTCTTAGGCATTACAGCTGAGACATCATTAGAGCCACTGTCTGTCCCTTCATTAGAATAAATACTCACAAGCAAAGACAGTTGGAGAGATAGCAGAGGGTCAAATCCACAGAGGGAAATGTATTTTAAACGATTTCAAGCTGAAGGAACTCTCTGAGGACAGACAAAACTTAACTAAACTGTCTCTCAAAATAACTTTACTATTGGCAAAATGTTAAACATGTACGTTAAGACACCATGAGAAAAGCTGTAGGAAAATCTAAACCACAGGGAACTAGAAGAAAAAAGTGTGTATGTGTTTAAGACAGACACGGAGCAAGGTAAAGATATTCAGATATTCAGAAAAATACACCAGTTAGCAAGTTTCTGGCTTCATGCTGAAGTTGTGATACACAACGGTGGACTGATGCCAACAAAACAGCATGGAAATCCCCTCAGCCCCTGCCCCAGACACCAACAACACAAACACCCAGCACAAACTGGTGACTGTGCCACCACCAACACAAATTACAATACACTAAACTACTATAAAATTCCACACTAATCTACCAATTACTTATAATTCTAACAGCTGGAAGACCAAACAGAAGAAATTCTAAACTGCAAAAACATTTTTGCTAACAAAAAGTTCCATTTCAAACACAAAACGTCCTTATCTGAGATCATCCATTCAGTACTACTGGCAGTCTGAGCTGTAAAAGTGTCCACACCAGTGTGTTTTGTCTACTGGTGACTCAAACAATCGTAGAAGTGACTCCAGGAGTTTCTTGACCTTTTGCTTATTTTTGTCTACGTCTAGTTCACACTGCCTCCTGTCATTTTTCACTAAATGTCACATGCAATGAGGGAATTTAATATGTTCTTCTTTTGGTCACTTTCAGTTCAGTTTTAAACTTCAAATTAATTGTAGTTAGACAAAAAAGGAAACAGATGTGACAAAGTTTGTGAGTTAAACAGTTTTCAGTTGGTATTTCCATGTGGAGGTTTTCATTTCTTCCTGTGCATTTCAGGTGATTAAGTGAGTAAGCAGAGCAGAACGTATTGCACACGCCGATCCAACTTGGGCACAATGAATTAAAAGCAAAACAGATTTTGTGACAAGACCGAACTCAAACTACAGCTTTAGTGTGATGGATTATCTAGCTGGGGCAATTTTCAAGTCTGTGGAAGGCGCAGCTTCATACGGTGCAAAAATGAATGGCGGCAAATGGCTTTTTCTGGAGGCAGTAAAATGAGCCCTCAGACAACAAGAAAGAATGTAAAGAAAGAGCCAGAGTAGAAGTAAAAACATAGAAATTATTCTTTATGCTGCCTGCTAACATTTATCACGACAAATTAGATTATTGGTTTGAATTTATTGCTATCATAAAGTAACTTGTGCCTGTTTGTGTGCATGGGGTGTTTTCTTGGAGCAGTCATACTTTCAGTGTGACTCTGAAGCCCCAGAACAAAGGCACACGCAAGCAAGTTGCGTTTCAGTGCCACACCAGCTTTGTACAGTAATGCATGAAGAAAGGGACTCAATATTTATTAACTGAGTCATCAATAAGACAAGTTTGCTATCTCTGCCTCTCTCCGTCTCCTCTCTGCTGTTATGTTACCTTTCTGGCTTCCTGCCTCAGCCCTGCAGGGGTGGGAGTCAAACAAACTCTATTTAGAGTAAGTAGAACGGAGTGACTGCTGTTAGCAGCATTACAGAAAACCTGTTTCCTTTCTTCAGGCAAGTCGGAGCTTCAGAGACGGATGAGGCTCGGGAAGCTATCTATTTCTCTGATTTTACTGTGGGACCCAAAGAGGGTAAAAGGCACAGTATGTATGCAGCCATGCAGATCACAAAGTTCTCTTTCTGTCAGTGTTAGTGTGTCACATCTAAGATTAACAGTAGTTTTACTTAAATTTCCTTTTTTTCCCCCGTCTAACTACACTTTTTTTTTTTTCTTTAACTCCACTGTAACTGAGAAAACTTGTCAGCACATCTGGAAGATATCAAGTTAACTGAGTGGCCAGACAAGTCAAAACTTTTTTGTTGAAAAAGAAAATGTACTGTCTAATGAAAGTATGTCTATCAACGGTAGGAATCAAAATCGAAACTCAAAATTGTGTTTGCCTCTATTGAAGAAAGCGCTCCATAAATAAACAGCCAGGGTAGAGACCCAGACCACAACAGTCATGGTCTACGGTATATCAGGGCCGAGAATCTACGCACCCCGCTACACTGGCCCCGGCTTCAGGAGAGGGCTTATAGTCAGCCTCCGTTTGTACCCCTGACCACTAATTGCTTCAAGCAATAAATCATGTTTTCCGAAACTTCAAACTGAATATAAATAGTTGTGCAACAAATTCAGCATGTGCTATTAATGGCTTTGTGTGCACTTGGACGCTAAGCTGTGGATTTTATTCAACAAATACTAAGTGCTGTTGGCAGTTGAGTGAAAGATCTCTGTAAACTCCACCAGCAGTGTTTAGACTTAATAAGCCCGAGATAGGGCTGTACAGTCTGACTCCATGAGGGACTTTTGGTGGGAGACGCTGTCTCGACAAACACGTACACTGAACACTGAGGTGGACTCGAGGTTGTCCGAGCAGAGAGCGCTCTGACTGCACGTCTAAAAACTTTTACTTTAACTTTGCTGGCGTTCTCTGGCGCGTTCCATCTGAGTCAACAGCACAGAAAATCCTCACTTTACTAACAGTGCTGAGTCTTATGTTGAACACACACACCTGTCCTTTTATTAATATAAAAGAAAAGTGAAAAGAGTTTTATTCCTAAAACATTTGTGAGTATTTAAATTAACTGATTGAATATTTTATTTGGAAATACTTGAGCCTCTAAACTTGAATGAGCAACCATTTATGCTCACCAGTATGTAAAAATATAAAAAACAATTTCATTGCAATATTTCAGTTTCACTTAGGGAAGCTTTTCCCAATTCGAATGAGTGAGCCACACACTGTTACATAGAGTTAAAGTTTTCAAAAGTTTTGAATGGGACAGTTCATGGTTTTCGTACTGTACAACGATAACGATACAACAATCACTACACTTCATGGAATAAAACCCTTTTTACAGTTTTATTCAATTGCGATACGTTGGGATTTTTTGCTCCAGAATTTATTAACATTATTTAAGGCTTGATCTTAGCAAGTTAATTTATTATTTGTTCTCAAATAACTTAAAAACATCCTGACCATTTAAAAAAATTTTTTTTTTTTACAATGTAGTGCTTAATTCAAATACCAATAAAAACTTAACCAAACTGAATAATATGTGCTCAACTACTCAAGAAAACATTTCTTTGGATAAAAAGTTATTTTAAAACTATTCTAAAGATTAGAAATAGTAATAATCCCTGACATACTCTAATGTAAAAGATCACCATAAATATTCCACTGGTGCTTCGGCTTCTGTGTGTCTGTTGCTCCAAAATTTGTCATTTTCAGTCATTTGATTGCCATGGTGCCTTCATAATATTCATGAAGTGCTCCTCAATGTGCTTTTACATGTGCTGAGACCGTTGTATGCTCATAAATTGAATTATGGAAAACTGTACTGAATTTCTAACGGGAGCTGTTTAATATTGACTGAAACATAAAGCTCTGACTGCCTACAGTTAGTATCGCTAGTTGGCTAGTAAATACGGAACCACACACAGCAGCAGACCTTTACTGTACAAGACGTTTGGCCTTCAGCTGAAGTTTTCAGAAACAAGGCTACGCAGTGTGAAGTGGGTAAATAACTGGGCACATTTAATGGACTTTGTGCTTATTTGCTGGTGTTTGAGACCAGTCAGATACTGGTGTTAATGGGTCCAGTGGGGTCGTCCAAACACTCAGTCTGAGTCCGCCGGGCAGAGAAACAACGCAAGATAAAGCTCCAGGTTTTACAGCATGTTCCAGCTCCCTGTACATACAGCTGAATAACTCACAATGAAATGGTGAATTCACCTATCTGGACAGTATTGACTGCGGGTAAAGCAACACCAGGCGGTGAATGATATATCCAGGCCTTACTTCTTACGCACGGTTTAATCTACAGTTTCCTCGGGGGACGCGCTGTTAATGAGCAGCCACGTATTGGAAATAAGACACAGCAGCCTTTTACACTTCTGTTCCTGTCCTCAGCTATACCCTGTACCTACAGCTACTGGCATTCTGCCCTCACTGCGGAGAATAAACACCGATGTGGTCCAGCATCAAGCCTGCGAACCCCGCGGTTCATGCAGATGCGAGGAGGAGCCGGAACACCGCCGACCCTCCGCGGTAAACCTGCCCGGCGAGGGGGCCACTTACTTGGTGTTGGTTCGGTTCCAGAAGACAGCGTAGCGGTCGGCCACCACTTTGGAACTGGGCTCCTGGCTAAAAACACACATCAACAGCACCAGGCAGACGAAAAGGACCATTTCCATTTGCAGCATCACTACAGCGAAACTTCGGCACGTATTCCTCTTCAGCGTCGGGTCAGTCAGTCGAGTTGGACCGTGTGGGCGCTTCAACCGGGACAGGTGATGATGATGCTCATTCACATGAGTGTTTGTGGCGCTAAACAGACACAAATGCGCACAACATAGGGACGAGAGAGGACGTGACCATGCGAGGGGACACTTGAAATGACAGTTGCTCAGGTTGACGGAGATTTAAAGTTACAAAACCAACGCGTCACGGTGTTTTCTCTGTGATGCAGGGCGAGGATCCAGATGAATCATGGGCTTTATCTCATGCAGGATGTCAGCTCGGACACATCCGTGATGGTGGGATGACTAAATATTTCTCCCACTACTGCACAAACAGTGAGATCAACACACACACACTTAAATGCGCAGCAGCACAACAGGCAGTGTCTTCTGTTCTGTAGTGTGGTAATGTTGCCCTTCTGCAAGGAGCTACTGGATGTAGCCTGTGTCAGGGCAAATGACAACTGCTCAACACTTCTTCTTACTCCAGAGCCAAAGCGCAGGGAATTATCAGTCCAAGATGTGATGGAGAACAGAGAGAGACCGTCTCAATGTGTCCAAAATGTGTCCAATGACGCCGTGTGGCGCACGTCAGATGTCCATGTTCTCCAGGCAACTTTTTAAAGCCATACAGTCAGCCAGATGAATGGTAATGTTTCGTCTCCAGTGTGTAAAAACAGACTGTTATCCTTCCAGTGCGGTGTACCGGAGGTGTCACGGCCGAGGCGGGGAGGAGTCCTTCGGACGGACAGCGTTGTGTTTTCTCATGCGCTTCTTCGCTCCGCGGAGACGCTTGTTTATGTCCGCATCCCAAAGTGTCCTCCTCATATATAAGCCATGGCGCGACGTGCAGAAATGAAAAAAATCTTGCGTTGTCCCATGTGCACGTCGTGTTAAGTCTCCCCCCTTTTCTCGTGTTTGGGTTTAAAACGCCTGGTAGGGACGCGCAGGAAGGTGAGGGCGAAGGCAAGCAGGCAGCTCCAGACGCCGACTGAGAGAGTGGGTTTGGTTACGGCGGAGCGGGGGATAGTCCCATTGGTTTGAAATTATTTGAATGGGCGTCACTCGAACAAAGCCAAGCCCCTCCCCCGCCTAAAACCGAGCTAATTCAATTACGGAGAGGTAGAGAGCTGGAAGGGGACGGGGGGAAGAGGTGCACAGGACAGGGACTCTGTCAGATCCGAACGATAAGAGCGCACGACGCGATTTAATTACATGCAAAGAGACGCAGCGGAGCAAAGACGAGCACGGCCTCCAGTTACTCTAATTTAACTCTATTCAATTGCGCTTTTTTAAGTTTAAAAACCTGGATGTTTAAATAGCCTTACTAATATTTTTTCTAGTCAAAATATTAGTCAAGAAGACAATATATAATTTTAAAAAACATGGAAATTGCTGTAATTGGGATGTTTCACTGATTTAACAAATTGTCTATTCATTCTTTCCCCTTTATTTGTAATTCAAGGCCCTTTCTTCATGAACAGAAAGTTAAATATGAAAATTAAATTGGATTAAATTAAATCTGAATATTTAATACATTTATGAGAAATGTTACTCCAGAAAAGGTCACATCTATCCCACAGGTTTATGAAGACAGACAGAGAGGCGGAGAGGTGGTGTAATGCAGAGAGGTGATGTGGCCATGCGTGCAGGGCTCCAGTCGGCGGGTGGATGTGACAGGACAGCCTGTTGCGGGGTTCAAGGCGCCGCTCCAGCGCCCAGACGCCCCGCAGTGGCGAGCAGGCGGGATCGCTGACTCAGCCTGGGGGACAAATCCAAGTTCGAGAGCGCCTGGGGGACCCGAGTCTGTCGTCGCCTTAAATCAGACAAGTTGCTCAGAAGGAGGATTTATGAAACTTTAGAAAATGAGCAGCAGGCCCGAATTCAGGTGGGAAATCCCTAACGCAAATAACTGTAACATGAATTCTCACGGATACAATGTGCAGGACGTCTGGGGTAGATTTATTGTGACCTTGTGGCGTGTTGAAAAAAATTCTGCATTTTTTCATATTTAAGACTGTTAGGTGGAATAATCCTTGCACGTGTTTTTCATTGTTTTGTTTTTTTTAATTAGACTTTTTTTAAGGTATTCTGCTTTTGTCTATGGTGTTTGAGAGATTTGTTATGTCTAGAGCCAGACAGATATATCAAAAGAGCAATATTATCAGCTGATATTGGTCTATCACAGCTACATCAGTCCACATCAGTATCAACATGTTGTCTGATATGCTTCAAAACTTTTTGGGAAAAAAAGCCAAGAACATAATGGAGATTTTACTAGTTTTGTTTATTTATTTTAGTTATATAGCGTATTTGTGTATATTTATTTATTTAAAAACAAGTTACAGCATGCTTCACAACATAAAATGAAAAACACAATCCCATAAAATGGCCATAAAATAAAACAACAATAAAATAATCTAATGCCAGCAAATATATTGATAGCAACAACAAGTTTTTTTACTCTCTAAGAAACCCAGTATTGATCGGGCAGCTCTTGATTTTTAGTTTTATTGGTAGCATTTTGTGTATATATTTTATCCCTGTTCATAAATTAAATTTAATATATTCATATTTATTCTTTCTATTTGTCTTTTTTTCCTATTTTTATTCTATTCTAGTTATTTATAATTATCATAAATACCAGTGAAAATTTACTGTTACCGGGACCTGATGACATTTAAAATATCCAACCTCCATTACATCTATCGTTGAGAGTTTGATAAGCACATTTGAGGGATCATTGCAATATTGGCCGATATATTGGTATCAGATTATTTTTTCTCCCTAATATAGGGAGGCATTTGCCACAAAAATTTCTAGTATTGGTCGAGCCCTAGATATAACTGATGAGTTTTTCAAAAGGGATGTGAAATTATCTGGCCATATGTTGTGTAGAGCAACTATACAGGTTAAATAGAAGTAGACAAATGTTTGGTTGCAGAGATAACTTGCAAGACAAGCACAAAGCAGTGGGAGGTGACATATAAATCTAAAATAGTATTTAGTGTAAAGTTAAAAATAAATAAATAAAAAGATATAGACACAAAAACCTACAAACTGATGATTCTAAAGAGAAAAGGGGAGGTTTTCTACTGTGTTCTTGTTCTCTTGCTTTTTTTTTTTTTTTACAAAGTGTCTGTCAGCCAATAAAAATATATAGAAGATAAAAAAAAATAAAATAGTAAAGTCATACAAGAAAGACCTTAAAGGTTGCATCAATACTACTATCCATGCAAAGTCAAGAAAATCAGATGCAGTTTGTCCTAAATGCTTACTGTGTATGTATGTGTGTGTGTGTGTGTGTGTGTGTGTGTGTGTGTGTGTGTGTGTGTGTGCAACAGGTGCTGCTCTTTGCCTTCAACGATACAGAAGGAGGAGCAAGGGAAAAAAAGAACGAAGACAGAAGGAGGGAGGAAAGGGTGAGAGGGCAGCTAATATTTTAAGATAATCCCCTTGACCTCTTGCTGTGGACTATCGTAAACTCAGGACCATTCACTTACAGCTATCAACACACGTACACACACACAAACACCACTACCACCACCAACACACCACATAAACTCAGGCTTCAAGTGTTTTCACGTACACACACATTTTCTCAAGCATTTTTTGCAATGCACTCACACTCGCACACACTGAGTGAGGACACTATCAACTACCAGGGGAGGAGGGGTGGGGAGGTCAGCCTGGAGGTCAGTGAACATGGCTGTTTTCACACCCACTTTACAGCCATGACTGCATTCCTCTCCTGCTGCGTCCCGTCTTTCTCTCTCACTCGCACACACACATACACACACACACACACACACACACACACACACACACACAAACACACTTGATAACAAGCATATATGACTGACTGAGTAGCGCGCACAGCGTGTACCCCCAGCTGCTTTCATTTTCTCTGGCATAGAAACAGAGCTCTCCCTCCCCATCCCCTTCTTAACCTGCTGTCACTATCATAGTGGGCTGCGTTGATTACTTCTCATGCAGGCCCATTTTCTCCCTCACCCCCATCCGCATGCTCCAGCGGGGTGGTGCAAAGATGGCTTGAACTCTATTTTCAAAAAGCCAGGTTTATTTTTCTATTTGATTGATTAGCGAGGAGGAAAACAACACTAACATGGACTATCAATGATCAGGTGTTTTTTTTTTTTCAAAGGGATGAAAATTTGAAAACTCTCTTATATCTCTTTTAGCTCAATGTTAAAAATCACAATTTAGTGGAATCAATTAGTCTTTTCTTCTCAACAACTTAAAGGAGCCATGTGTGGAACCTCCATGTCCAAAAATGAGGACAGCAGTCCAAATAGCAAGTTGGAGCTATAGACTACGTATTAAAGAGGTTGAAATTCTATTTAATATCCGATCTATGGTTGAAGTGAGTTGTATCTCCCGCGCTCCCTCCTCCCCAGACTTGAGGAAGCTCAGGCAGGCTGCAGAAACAGTGCAGGAGCACAAGGCAAGCACAGTGTAAATTGACAATTAAAAGCAAGAACAAGGCCTACAGTGTAAGTTGATCAGCTGTTTCTAACTATCAGTTGTGTGTCGATGTAAAGCTTAGCCTGTTATGCTGAAAACAAAAGCTCACTCTTGAGTTTGAGTTCAGTCACTGCCTGCCCTCCTCCTGTCAGACTCCATTAACAAATTGCTCAATATAAACATTATAAACATCTACTCCCTCTATAAAATTATTAATGATTTCTTACCACTCATAAACAGACACTTCTGCACTAATATTAACTCTAATTAACATGAAACGGGCAAAGAATCACACAAGTTATGGGCCAGAATAGAAATTTCAAAAAAGGACACTGCAGCTGTAGCATTCTTTTCAGAGAGGTGAGAATTTTAGCTTAGCATGTTTCCTTAATCTCTTTAATGTAAATATATGTGTTTTATTTATTCAAGTTAATTAAACTTAAAAATTATAGTATTTATTTTCATAACACTTATACACATGAGCACTTTTAACTTGAAGTCCCTTGACTTGAAATTAATGTAGAGTTCAATCAACTCATAAGAAATGTGATCAACATGTTAGTAGATTTCTCAGCTTTCATTGTTGAAACCCCTGTTTTTTATAGATTGAAGAAAACATGGAAATTTGCTGTGTGTTTCTAATACATTTTAATATAAGTCATGGTTGCTTGTTTTCAAAATAATGAAAATACTGAACTATGAACAAAAGCTTTTTTAATTATTATAAAATCATCCCAACTTGATGTTTTAAATTCAGTTAAAATTTTCAGAAAGCCCAGACATTTTAAAAACAATTATAAGTTAAAACAAATAATCAATTTTTACAGTACTAATTCTAACCTTTGTTATTCTCTCTCATACGTTGTATACATTCACATCTTATGCCCACAAAGTATCTTTTAATTTTACCACAGATCCTCATCTTTCTCTCTAAAAACCTGTATAACTTTGAGGATTTATTGTCCAATTCACTTCTGGTCATGATACCTTTTTGATACAGGATCCGTGGATTCAACAAGAACTTCAATTTGATATATAGAAGTCATTCTGGCTGAAATGACAAGTGTCTGGCTTCAAGCCCGAGATTTTCCTCTTCTCACACACAGTAATCTGTACACTCACGCAGCCAGGGTCACAGCAGGGTGAGATTGGAAGGCTGACTGACTGACTGGCTGGGTGGTTCATACCTTTTTTTGTGTTTAATGTTATTGTTCTTTTGCCAACAGGACAATTAGAGGCCGCATCATAACAGAGACTCATTAAAAAGATGTGAGAATGCAGCTCGGTGTGTGTGGTGTCAACATGACAGGTCAGGCATGCCAACAGGCAATTACGGACATGAAAAGTGAAAAGGATCCTTTGAACAAGTACTCTTGAAAACATCCGACGATTAGAGGTGTGCGACAGCAGAAAAAAACACGTCAAACTCTTTGGCATTAATTAAAACTATGTACACAATCGAACCACCCATTCTGAATTGAGATCTATTGTGTCCATTAGAAGTGAATCAGTCAGTGAGATGTCCTTACATCAAAAGAGATGTAAAACTAAACCACTGAGTGGATGCAGACAAAGTGGCACCTCACAGGTATAATGGTTTGCTTTTAATATCATAAACCATAAAAAGGAAACATTAAATCTGCTCTCAAGACACCTATAAAATCATCCTCCAGCATCATCAAATTTCTATAAGAGTATCCCCACAGTTTTACAGTACCTTACTGAAAGGACTGCATGGTATAGCATTTCCCTAATGTTATGTCTGTTTACTGAGAGCAGTATTGGGATACAGCAGATCGAGCAGTGTACTGGAGATCTATGCAATGATCTCTTCAGACAGTGTAGCCCCAAATCTCATTGATATACAGCTCACGCATCCAGAAATATGACGCTCTCTCACAAGCCCAGGCAATGGAATTGTTGTCGGTTAGAATTACTGAGAGCACTGTGCATGCATTGTGCCCTGTAACCCCATTCACACTTTCGTATGCTCCAAACTGCAAACGCAGATTAGGCTGGGTTACATTTGAGGAGAAAATAGGATTTCACCTCATCGGGGCACAGATACAAATTTTCTTAGCCATTTTCAGAGCATAATAATCATATTTCTCCTTTATGCAATAGGAGAGGGGCTCCACAAAGAGTTAAAAATAAGCACTTGGGGCCGAAACACAAAAATTTCCTATCGTCAGTCTTAAGTTACAATAGGAAGAGTCTAAGACAGGTGAGTCAGAGGTGTGAGTAACATGTGTAGAGATATTAAAAGATGTTCTTTTCTGGAGATTTACGACAACGCTAACTTATGCAGATAAAAGAAAGAGTGGGCTAAGATAGCAGACACACTGCACCATATCTGGCATCCATTGTGTACAAACTATAAAACAGCAATTATATGGATTAAAGAAGTTAGCTAACATGACTGTTAGCTACGGTTAGAGAACACTTACATTAGCAACTGTTAGCTAGTTTGTAATTTAGCTACTACTACAGGTGGAAAGGTGAAGGTTAGGACAACTTAATGGGTATCTTAAAGTTAGGAAAGTTTGTTTAAATGCATAGTATGCAACTTTTTCCTAAAAAGAACAAAAAACAAAAACAGAAACATAATCCCTTTAAAACAACACTTATGACCCACTCGAAGTGTGTTGTTGTGGCTGTATCTGCAGTGACTCTGCCCTCTGCCTGTATTTCTCATTATTTTTCTGTGCTCGGGACACTTCACCAATCCAAAACAGCAGCATTTGATGTCCTGGGAATGAAACTCACCCATAAACTATTTTTCTGGTGCATTTACAAACAGCTTTGACAAATCCTACTGATTCTACCTTTAAGATTTTGGAAAGTTAAGACTCTTGTGTAATACATATTTCCTATCTTGTGTTATGATAGGAACATTGACTTCAGAACTCTTCATCTGTAATGGCCTTTTCCTAAATCACATCCTAACTCTAATTACCATGGTTACCAAACAGATAGGATCTGCAAGTTAGGGAGTTTCTATAATACAGCCCCTGGTGCCTCTGGATATTTATCATTTGATAACTAAGAAGACTGTTTGACAAACCATGTAATGCCACGTCTTACACCTGTAATCACATATTCATCAGTCAGGATCAAAAAACAAGTGTAGCATTCGAAACCTCAGCGTCTGTATCTTGTATATTCATGAACCTCAGTGTGTGTATCCTGTATTCATAAACTTGACACAAACCTTTCTCATTACATCTGAGCTCATCGAGAACATTACCTCCCCTCTCTGTCTCGCTGCCTCACTCTCTTAATTCTCCACCACTTCCCTCTTTAGGATGCATATTAGATTAAAGATTTTATTGTCACACTCAATGCACTTAGAGCGTTGGCAAACTAAATCACAGGGAGACAGCATGTCATAGAAGAGACACCTTGGGTTGACTAAGTCATGACGAGCCAGCACAAATCGATGAGAGGGACTAATCGGATGTATCTGCTGGGACGGGCCCTGCCCTGAATCCAAATGATGGACACCAGATGGGGACTGATGTTGCCATTAGTACACCATCAGAGCAGTAGACAAAGTGATGTAAGGACAAGGGCTTCCTATTCAGTGAGGAATCAGGTTTTCAATAGGGACAGCCAAGGTCCTTCTATTCATAGTGGGAAAGCGGGAACCTACAGTGGTGGTGGTGGCTCACCGGTGTTTGTGCGGGTGCAAGAGAAAAACAGACCGTTTCTTTGTGTGCATTTGTGTGTGGACCACAATGTCCTCACAAGGACAGAAAGATGAGAAAGATGTTGCCAATCCTTAAGGACTACGTGAGAATTTAGACCTTATGTCTAATCAACAAAATTGATCAAAACTCATGTGACTGTTAAGACTATGATTCACATGAACATTTTCCGATCCATCCTCTTTTGGGTTAAGGTTTGCTTACATTAAGGAAACAAAAACTACTTGGATCAAGTTTGGGAAATACCGTGGTTGTGGTTCAAGGAAGACTCACTTGCAGGAGACAAAGGAGTGCAAACTGCGGTCACAAGTGTCAAAAATCCACGTTTTGAAA
This sequence comes from Lutjanus campechanus, assembly GCA_027495735.1. Taxonomy (NCBI): domain Eukaryota; kingdom Metazoa; phylum Chordata; class Actinopteri; order Lutjaniformes; family Lutjanidae; genus Lutjanus; species Lutjanus campechanus. Next base: position 21,829 of record JAJHUR010112074.1, on the reverse strand, counting down.
AGCAACAACCAATGCTGGCATTTTTTCTGGTGAGAATAATCTCAGTTTGGACAAACATTCAATGAGTATAACTGTTAGCTATGCAGGGGTGAAGATTACAATTGTGATGTTAAAGGTTTAAGACCAGTTTGACATTTTGGAAAATATGTTTATTCGCATTCTTGCCAAAAGTTAGATGAGAAGATTGATCAGTAGATATGAAGCTATGGCCAGCAGCTGGTTAGCTTAGCTATCCTGGATCTGTCCAAAGGTAACAAAATACATCTACCAGCCAGTCCCACATTTGCAAGGGTGCAAAAGCATGCATTGCACCCTCAGTAAAATATTTTGCACCCTCAGTTGAAATTTGAATAATAAATGCCAAGCACACGGTGGCAGGTGACACATCTGCAATGTCCACAGCTGTCCATGCACGCATCCGTTTGTATTTATCAACATAGCATTGGTGCCATTCTGACTCAGGCAAGCAAACTGGTGCTGATAACAAACGACATGCTGTATTCACTTAAGACTGTTAAGGCTTTTTCCAATTTTGTTGTAGCATTATCAGTTCATGAGGGACCACACTCCCACCAGTAACACTTACTATTTTTCATTTGGTTGCCAGCCTGCATTGAACCCCCAGTCATTTTATTCTGGCACCACACCTGCTACCACCTCTTCTAAAACTAACTATTTGACATTTATATCTTCAAACATCATTTTTTGTTACCTTTGGATAGAGACAATCTTTCCAGTCTTTATGCAAAGCTAACCAGCTGATGGCATATTTATTGTACTATTGGTCACCTCATTTAACTCTATGCTAGTGATGTTAAGTTTTTCAAAAGTAATTCTTTTTGATGGCTTTTTGGTACAAATGAAGGGAACTATATTGTTCTTTGAATCTGAAATCTTAGCCTAGATTATTACGCAGATAAACCTAATCCTAACCTAATCCCTGTCCCTAAAAAAGAAAAGAAAAGAGTCTTGGAGAGGAATAGACCCATAATTCCCATCACTACTCTCTGCAAGAAAGTGAATAAGTGTATTTCCCCCCGGCTTGTACACCATTTATTTGCCCTCAAGGTCCTCACAAGTATAGAGAGCAAGAGTGCATGTGAGTGTAATGTATGTGGGAGCCTCTATGTACATACACACCACATATCTGTGTAGTTCAGATTAATCACGTATGTCTCAGAGAGAAGTTTGCTTTTAAAGTCTTGAGTCTTATCTCATATCACAAAGTAAATATTCCAAAAAGCAGTTTTGCTTTCCTGGATGAATGAGGACGTTCAGACAGGCCTGTTTCTCTGGGGCTTTGGGACATACCATCAGCAGATAAAAAATTAATAAGAACATTCTTCATTCTTCAGTGGGACGTTATCGGCCAATGCTGGTGTGAAAACAGCTGTTTTATGTCTGACCTACACCCAGTTTTTCAGCAGCCTTACAGTAAAACTGTCTGCTTTTTTTTCCTCCTATTCCGTCCACAGTTAAATGAACAAAGGCTCGCTCACACACACACACTGACAAAAACCACAAACAGCCCCCTGGCCCAGTGGTATAAACGTTTATTTGGCCTGCAACAAAGCGGTTTGTTTCTATGCTTGATGCATTATATTGTGTGATATTTTATCATGGCAGGCATTAATGGCATCAGCTCCAGCTGTGTGCTGTCTGTATCCCCAACTTCACTGAGAAACAATATATATAATTCTGTGTGTGCAGTTAAAATGTAATGGTTATATTAGCTACAACAGTATTGAGCTACTTTTTCTTGGTGTTGTTTCAAACCAAACTCTTTCCATTCATTACCCATAAGTGTATTACATCCAGTGGGCAAATACAGGGTTAATAATACAGAGTACAGTGCATGGTGGCATTTTATCCTTAGATCTAATTCAGAGAAGTCTAACTTATCCTCATTACAGGGACCTGTAGAGGAGCAAATGACAAATCACAGTATGCGATAATAAAGGTGACACTGTGAAAATCCCTTGGCTGGGATCCATCTCATCATTATGAGAGCATTATGAATGGATGTAATAAAAGTGAATTAAGACAGGACACCGCTGATATAGATATTATGAGCACATTGTCCCTTCCCTAATGTGAATGGTGCTTCAGCTGGCTTCTGCAATAAGGGCCCCAATTTGGAGAGGCTATCCTCAACTCTGAGTAATACTTACATACAATCATTACCAAAAAAGCTGGGAGGAGAGAGGGTGGGCAACTATCGGGTCCTCTTTTGTGCTTTCTCTGCTCTTTCATTATAGCAATGAATGTAAAAAAGCCTTTGATATCCCTGGCTGCAGTGTGCAACGCAGCAGTCATTCGGCTCTATGGGGCCTCACATCTCTCTTTGAAGTCCCAGGAAGAAATTGATGTTCCACTGTCCCTTTATGACTCTTCTGTCGAAAGGAAATATAGATTCATAGGCCCAGGACAAAGCTAATAGCCAGACTTGTTCAAAGCAAAAGGAGCAGAATAATAGTGCTGTGTGTCAGTTCAAGCCAAAGAACATTAATCTCTTATTAATACCAGTTGATTCTCTTTTCAAACTGTACTTTTTTCTGCTTCTGTCTTCTCCTTCTCGCGCTCATTCTCTGGAGTGTGTTGCTCTGTGGAAAAAGCCACCATTGAAGAGCTCAGCCATACATCACTGATGAGGGTACAATAGCATTAGTGTATGCTTAGCCTGCTAATTCTCACCACCATTATGGAAAGTTTTCTAATCGGGCCATTTGTAATTCTGCACATAAAAGGATAAGCTGAGATCTGAGCTTGCAAGAGGGCTTATGACGCTGATCAAATTAAGATCATTTTCTCCCAACAGGAATACCTGATAATGAGAAATACAATTGCCATGGAGAGTATTGCTGACAGGCTATTGACAAAGAGATTTGCCCTGTGGTATTTGTTATGCACATTGCATATGCAAGAATATTTCCAGCTACGGGCCATGCATTTTCATATACAGTGCATTTTTTTTTCCAGAGGTGTTATTATTACACATCAAACCTCTACCAAATAATGTCATTTTATGTGTATTTATTAGTGGATCTTGGCCCCATTGTGTCAGTCATACACATTCCTGACTCTCTGTATGGATGTGTGCGTCATATCCCCCTGATGCCGCAGTAATCCTCCCTCTCCAGATATCACTCAGTCGTTGAGATAGACCATTTCCTTCTCATGTTCTTAATTTGTATTTTTTAATGGAAGGAATGAAGGACACACAAGAGCTTGGGGTAAACTTGCATCTGACTTCCTGCACACACTGGCAAGAAATACACACACAGGAATACATATAGACAGTGCAGGCAGTGCAGTTGCACTGGGGCCCACTGGTTGCAGGGGCCCCCCATAGAGGGAGAACGGGTCTTTAAGAGTGAACCAGATTGCCAGATTGTCAGATCACTGGGAAAAATGCCTGCCTACTATGACATGAAAATTTTGTACAGCTAAAGTTGTGCAAAGTACATAATCAGAGTTTTACTGCAACGTACAGCACAGCGCTGTTAAGCTTCTCTTTAAACATCTTATCTAACTTATCTCACACTGATATTGTCATAAAATTACTGTTAAGCTGATTAAAGAGTGGTGCTTTAATTATTTTGAAACTTTATTTTGAATGTAAATTTTCTCTAAAATATAATACACTCTAATTTAATGTTATTTTACATAATATCAGCATTTATATTTGACCCCCAGCTGTCCATCCAGATTCATTTTTGGCCCTTCATAGGAAAGAATTTGGGCACATCTGCTCTTTTTCATCATGCAATGTGTGGGATGAGACGATATACAGTAGCTAGTTTAAGTGCAAAATCTGTAAAATCCAACGCTTTACTTGTAAAATATATACGTTTAATTTTGTGTGTTTAAGAGTGTGCATGTGCTTCATAAGTAGAAACTACCGTGCACTAGGGCCCCTCATAATAGCCTGCACTGTGGACCAGTGTAGCTACCTTACGGCACTGCATACACATCACAAAGTCATCACATGCAGCACGGACTCATGTTGGAATGCTTGTGCACACCTAAACACGTGTGCAAGCAGAAGGGCTCACATTCTCACATGTATAATCATAGACACAGACAAGAAAATACAACCTCTGGAAATTATGGGGTGGAAACCTTCGGGATGTGTTTTTCCTCTGAGAAAATGTTTGGTATAATCACATCTCATAGGAAAGTGAGAAACCACATTAATTGGTGTTGGCGCACTGTTTGGAATAATGAAGATACAGCATTATGAGCAAATATGACTCCATTCAGCTCAAACACATACACACTTCTGTCTCCTGCTGTGACTTACGGCTTTCTCTTTTGGGAGCGTTGCCCATCACACCTGTGCTGTGATGTCATCAATTTTCTTCTCGGCTCTTTATGAAATATGATGTCATCATTCAGCGCCCTGTCCAATGATAGGATCCAGGGAAATGTGAGGTCACTCCACTTTCCCCAAATGTAACATCAATCACAATGACTTCCAGAAAAAACCCAAAGTGCAATCCAAGACAGGGCTGTGCTCAGAGTGGATCAGCACCTCCTAAACACATGGATCAGGAAAATAATGTCACTGCCATTTTGATTTAATCATAGTGTAGGCCCTATATTACTGCAGTGTGACAGTTTAATTACAATGATTAGTACCAGTGGAACATACGTACAGCATTTGTTGTCCTCAAGCGTCATGGCAGCAAAACTGAGCATCTCATACATTCACTGAAAACATCTGTTCAAAATTTGAGGCATTCAAGGTTGAATTTACCAAGCTACAAAAACCATTGTCTCACTGTGCTCTTGTTTTGTTTAGTTTTTTTTTAAATAACCCACCCTAATTGTGTTTGTGGTGTCTACAGTACTGAAAAGTTTAATTTACTGAAAATACTTTTTGCTGCCTATGAAAAGTGTCAGTGAGGTCTGTGGATGAACCGGTGTATCAAGGACATTGTCTCTGCTGTTGAATTTTTTAAATGTAATTTTTCAATGCGGTGATCACCACAAACACATTTGTATTCACCTCCACCGTACTATGCTGGCAGCAAGAACCTCTGTGGCATCTTAAAACCTGGGTAAATAAAACCAAAAGTATCTGCATGCACTAGTGGAGGTAAGAGAGATTATATGGTTCTTGGTAATTTGTGTGAACCCAGCCTTTAAAGGGATATTTCGGATTGTTTAAAGGGTTTAAAGGTTGTAGGCGTATTACTTACAGTTGATGGAGGTCAACACGCCCCCAGTTTGGAGAAGCAGGAGTACAGGTGTAGAAAGCATTACATTTTACACGTCCCAACTGTTTTTTTAAAGAATGTACTGCTTTGGACAGGGGCTGCAGCAAAACATATTTTAGCCACCTAAGAAAAGGCTCATGTAAAAAGATCAGTATCAGTTTAAGTGGACACTATAGTTAGAACATTTTCCCTGCTTCACCTTGCCTTCAGACAGTCTTTTCCAACGTGAAGCTGCTGATATATTATCTAAATATCACTTTCGCTCAACCAGATTCCGGGACAAACAGGAGTTGCTGGGTTATCGTTGACTTGATCAGTTAGTTCGTTTGTGTTATTGTGTGACTTTGTTAAATCCAAACTAACTGTTTAAAACACCGAAGTCATACAATAACACAAATTATCTGATCAATCAATTACTGATCAAGGCAGCGGTGAAAATATTATATAGTGTACAATTAAAAAGATGTTTTATATATTTTCTTTTTAGGTGGACCTCTTTTAGGTCGCCAAAATAGGTTTTGCAACTGACCCTGTCCATAGCAGTACATTGCTTAGCTTCCTACACCAGTACTCCTGCTGCTTCTCCAAACTGGGGGTTTGTGAACTGCCATCTACTGTAGGTAATACACTAGCTATGGTACCTCATACAGCCCCACTTTAAATAATCAGAACTGTCCCTTTAAGCAGTACTTTTGATTTTGGGTTGTTGAAATTGATTTTGGGTTGTTGAAACTATTCTGGATATCTTACAGTTTCATATTTTTGCACAAAAATCTCTCCCGACTCCCAGAGGATGAGTAAGACACATAAAACAACATTCACATTATGAAACCCAGCCATCCCTGTGTGATAAGTATCAGTATTACACATCCACCCACCAGCCCCTCACACCTGCTGGCCAGCAGGCTAGTAGAACACAGAGCCGCCCTCTGAACCGACATGTTTGACTAATACCAACTTGTCAGCACTATGTATCCCTGCAGCTCAGGATATTGGAGCAATTACCTTCATAGAGCACCCCCTAAGAGCGCAGGGGTCGTTGGAGCCCAATTCATCTGCAGGACCCAGTCAAACAGACCTAACAGCGCCAACGCTGACTTGTTAGGGAACAAGGAGCCTGTCATAATTAGCAGTGACATTTGCTGACAGAGAGGCCAAGCAGGCCTGGCCTCCACTGAGATGTTTTAGCATAGAGAAAGAGAGAGGGAGAGATCTATCAGATAGAGAGAGGTCTTTCACCCGCCTCTCAAATGGATTCTGTTGCCTAAGGGGCCATTGTGCCAATCAGCAACTTTCCAACCAGATCATTTGCATCATAAACAGTCTCTCATGATGCGCTTTGAATTAATTTGTTGTTCAGTTAAATACTGGATTGAAAAAAAGTTCTGTAGCTAAAATGATTCAAAATCAGACATTCATGTTATAATTATAGGGTGGCAGACTTTTTTGCAAATGAAGCCCCCAAACATATAGCACCCTTCCAAAAGTTTTAGTTTAAAAATAACAGTTGATTGTCTTTTTTCATTTAACTCCTACACCACCATAAACAAAAAGAGCATGTTTCCTTTTTTGCCCTTCTGACTCATTTAGTTAAAAGTGATGATTCAAGTGTAGCTGCAGCTGGCGACTCCAACGACAGTTATCAACAGCGCTGCCTGCTAATTATCCACCCCCAGGGGAGCAGGGATGATAATGCACCCTCTCTGTTTTGAATCTTTACCTTTCTCCCCTGCCTCATCAAACAGCACCATCTCCATGGGAGGACCAATGTGAGAGCAGCATGTGAGAGGAAGCTCAGTGGTGTGACTGATAATGCACTGATGAGTGTGTTGGTATTGTTTGCCTTGTGTTTCTCTGCATGGGACCCATGTTACACCGACAAAGACACTGGGGGGAGAGGGATGAGAATATTGTTAAAGGAAACAGGAGAAAAAGGAGAAAGTTAGACTTGTTTATGTAGGGGTGAGAGGGGAGTGTTGTAACATCATATTGGTTGTATCATTGTCAGTTCTACCAATCAGAAGAGAGCTGTGGTGATGTCATCAATATGGCACATTCCCTTTTCACAGGAGAAGTGGCATGTCTCTGTGAGCAACATTGTGCATTTTATGACCAAAACCTCTTTAATGACAAAAAATGTTTTATCAAGATTGTTTTTTTGCCCAGGGTTCACCTAGGCCATATAAAAAAAACATGTAATTGTACAACAGATACTACATGGGCTTGGAAACAATTAGGAAAACTGTTGTCAGTAAACACAGTTAGTCGCTGCCTCTCTCTAAATGCAACTTAAGACCCTGCCATGCAAAGTGAAAGCCATATATCAACATCCAGATATGCTGCAGATCCATGCTCATCTGAGATGGACTGACACAAAGTGGAAAAGTGTGCTGTGGTGAGTCCACATTTCACATTATGTTCAGAAATCATGGATGTTGTGTCCTCCGAGCAAAAAAGAAAAATCATCATCACCATCCAGATTGTTCCCAGCATTATATTTAAGAGTCAGCATCTGTGATGATATGGGGATGTGTTAGTGCCATGGCTAACTGTCACATGTGCCAAAGCCCGATTAATACTAAAAGGATTTGGAGAAACATATGCAGCCATCCAGATGACAGATGTTCTGGATTCAATTGAAAATAGGTGGAAAAGTTTTTGCAAATCATTACATTCTGTTTTTATTTACATTTTCCAGGTTCCAACATTTTTGGAAAGTACCAGTTCTCTAGTAACCCCAGCAGTGGGGTAGGTTGTAACAATGCAAGTATTTGTGTTTGACATTAACTCACATAATCTGTGATTATGTAATAGATGTCCAACTGACTTTTATTTGTAGTAGACAAATACTGATACCATGTATCAAAGTTTGAAAGATCTAGCATGAACAACCATTGAGTTACTGATGCTCAAACAAAAAGTTACTACCCAAAGGTTACTACCACCCCGGTCTCTCCTATCATTGCACTGCAAAATACTGCATGCATATGAAGACTACATGCTTCCATAAAAAGACATCTGGTGTCCATCAGAAACTTTCTCGCAGGTCAGGGGCCACAGGATATTTAACATTTCCATCAAAGAATCCAGATGACAAGGTAATGTCTTGGACAGGGACAAGGGCTCATTAAATTACTTGTATTACTCGTGTCTCTTGTGATCCAGAAGAAAGATGACAGTAATCAATTTTAAGACCATGAAACATAACATTGTCACAGTCCAGATGATACATTTCCTTCTCACACCAGGTTTTCATGTAGTTTACAAGCTCGTGCAGGACCAAATAGCGGACATTTTTGTGTCCCACCGTGTTTGCCTCGAGGTAGAGCTGCAACATACATTACAATAAATATATGTTGAGTGACGGAGCCTCCCATCACCCATGTATTCTCTGGCATGTGTCATATCTGAGCGGCAGTAAAACAAAACAGATCTCCCCTCATGTCAGTCATTCTCACATCTTAAGGAAATGCAGGGATGAAAGGAGGCAGATGAATCATTTTCAAAGAAAAATGAGCACGAGCGTGTCTTGATTTGCTCGCTGTCTGCCACCCATGAAGTATGTTCACTTCCTCACCTGTAGCGATATCTCACTGGCCTCTCCCTCTCTCTGTTTATGTCTCTCTGTCTCTCTCTTCCACTCATTTCCTTGCCCCAGGCGGGACATGGGACCACCTGCCACTGGTGAGGCAGGAACACAGGTAGCAATGACAGCTCTCCAATGGATTTGCACACTGCTGCAGGCCTGGAGGCCCTGTGGTGAAGGGGAGAGGGAGAGAAAGGAGGTTAGAGAGAGACTGTTCAACTGCCTACCCAAGGAAACGAGACAATTAATTATGCAAATCACACAATGACTTTTTTAACATTTGTGGGAGAAGTACATGCTGTGTAGGAATTGGTAATTTATAGCAACATATATGATACAGTAATGGGGTCACTGTTAACTTTAGTTATATCACATATGCATGTACATCAACTGCTGCTGTTACAAAAAACCTTTTTTTCATTTAGTGTTATTGACATGATGTATTTACATTAAAGAGGGTGTCCTCACCTCTAAAATGTCTTTTATTAACATTTTACAAATAAGTGACCTCTTGTAGCCGTGCGGGTAATGTCTGTTGCCTCTGAGAAGCAAAGGTGAAGGTAAGAGGTCACCTGTGATTGTTGTTCGCATCCTGCATCGTTTTATCCATCACAATCTCTCCCTAACTTTAACGATGCAGGTTTTCTGCCGTTTTTCCATGAGTACAGTTTATGTTTCCACTGCAGCCTCACCTGTGTTGGCCAACCTGATGCTGCATTCCAAATTGCGTACTCTTTTTACTTTTAGCACATGCTGCTGCTGCTCTAATAAAAAATGTATTGTTGGTACAGTATGCATATAAGTGGAACGTACTACTTACGACACAACATTGCAATTTAGATCACAGCATCCATGAGCTGTCATCTGTTTCTGCTCTCTTGGTGGCTCAGTCCATGTGATGTATCCTCTGCTGTGATGATTGTGGGTCAGAGTAGCCAGAAAAGCATGCTGGAAAAAAATCATACTGAAAAATGTGACCCAATTCAGTAGGACATCCTTGTCTTTTTGGCATACTGCATTGGACACACTATATATTAGGACATACTAAATCTTTTTCTGGCATACTAATTAGTATGTAGGGTATGGTAGTGGAACACATCCTCCTCCATCAAACAAAAGAGTCTTGCACTAATTTGATTGGCTCAGCACGTGTTTGGCTGTGCTGGTGACCAGAGAGAAAGAAATGTTTTTAAAAATGAAAAAAAGTGTTGAGCTTTCAGTACTTTTATAACTTGTGACCCAGTCCCTGTCTTTCCAAGTTTAGTTTTACTGCTTTGTTCCTGATGGTTCTTCATGTATCAGCCTTACATTACTGTTTACCAATCACTTGTACTATCAGAGATGTGTTGAGTTCCTGCTAATGCAATTTTTTGCTGCAGATTTTCGAAATGCAATGTCTTTGCCATGGCCAGAGCTCAGAAGTAACATTTTCTAGGTTGCCACTGGCAACCATTTTGAGAAATTAGCAACCAATCCATTGCCATCAGTGACAACCACTTTTTGTCATATGAAAATTAAGGACAGCAAACAGCAAAAACTCCAAATAAATACACTTTTAATATTTGTTGCATTGGTGATATTTAAATATTGCTGTTACAGTTGGAACTGGAACCAGAAAACGGTGCACATGCATTTGGTGCATTTAATTGTGTGCACACAGACATCTGAGACCATGAAAAATCAAATTAAGTTGTTTGACTGTGGGGTGAAAAGTTCGACTAACCTGTCAACATCACAAATGAACATGCAAATTGATTCAACTGACACAAAAACCAAATGAACCTGAACAAAATACAAAAAGGAAATCTATGAAGTCTTGGGAAGCGACGTATTCGGCATCTTTGAGCTGGACAAAATTATACTGCAAAACATGTACAACATACACCTTCAAAAGTGACACAACAAGTTCACCAGCTCAAGGTAGCACATCCTACAGAACTGCAGATTACTGTAATAAAGCTTTTTAACAGTCTTTTATATGACATTTTCATTATTAAGCTTAAGTATAACTACATAGTATCTTAATTACTCAAAATATAAGGGGACTAAAAATGGCAACCATATTCTCAATTTTGGGCAACCAAAAGCTGAGTCCTGACAATGTTAGCGAAACTTTGTTAGTGGTGCTTTTCTTCACAAAAAATTTACCTACACAAGAAATGAACAAATTTGGAGCTATTTGGTCAGCAGATTAATAAAAACATACTTTTCACCTTGTCATGCTGCCCTGTGAAAAACCATTTGTAATGTGCCAGAATGATTTGAATGGTTGTAGTTGTTCATGGCTCAGTATCCCCATCTCAATCACAAATCAGCATTTGTTGTATAACCTACGCCAAACAGTAACCAAGGAGAGCAGAAAAAACTCATGAATCATTTTTGTAACATACGCATTTTGACATCTTGGTGATACGGGTGCCAAATCAGAAAACACTCACATAGGTGATTAGGGAAGGCAAAGGCAAAGGCAAGAGAAACAACCTGTTTTATGATTTAATTTGAAAGATTGTTTTATAAATAACTTTTTGAACTCTTTTTCAGGGAGTTACAAGGTTGCTGTCATGACACATTTTATTAAAACACATACATTTTCATTATTGCTTAGCACTAACCCCCAGCTCCAATATTACCACTATCTATTACAATCGGTTATTGGCGCTTTTACACATTGTCAGCTCTTCTTCTGCTATTCCCTGGTCCATGTAGACCGATCGCAGACTCACAAATCTGAGAGAGATTTATCGCCTGTTCCATTACAGACTTGACACAGGATATATTTCAGATAGGCTCTCTGTGCCTGTGAAACTATGGCACATCAGACACGCCACATCTAATGTTGTTTTTCTGGTATTAAGTGGAATCAGCTGGGGATTTTCCTCCTGGTGCTTTGAGGATCCCACAATCCTTGTGTGACCGCTCAGTTCACAAGTGCTTACCATACAGGAATGTGTGTCTATGTGTGTGCTAGTGTGCACATGGGTATACTGTCTTCGAAGGTCTACCATGTAGGCATGGCAGCACTACCAAGATAAAGGGGATAAGAAAATGAAGAGAGACATGGAATGAGGCAATATATATGGAAGATATGGACAAAGCTGGATTCTGAGACAACAGATCCCCTTTGAAAGTCTCTGATCATAAATTAAACATATGCATCTTAATAACGCTGCGGAGAAAAAAGAACACCACCCTGAATGAGATCTCCGGTGCTTTCTGCACTTGTGGTGAATCAGATGCCTGCCTCCTACAAGAACAGAATGCATGAATACCCCAACAAGGGCTGCATCCGCATGGCAGGGCTGTGGATGAATAGGAGAGGACAGATTGAGGAGAGTTTGATGGTGATGGGGGGAGTGGAGGGCAGAGAGGTCATTGTTTTGGCAGGTCGACAAATAATGGCAAAAGGTTAGACAATGAGGGAGGGTCATTAAAGGGAAAAACAGTAAGTCATGGGGAAGGATGTGATCTAAGTCCTTAAAAATGTCGTTAAACTCAGATATTTTTTATAAACTTATTTCGCAATGCTACCATGTTTGTTCCTTGGGTTACTGAGGATTATTGTGGTTTCTTCAACCACAGGAAACAAATGAACAATTTTGGTTTACATAAACTCCCTACCTTTCACAACAATGGCAAAAAAGTTGGGACGCTGTGCAAAACAAATGAAAAAAAGGGATACAATAATTTGCAAATAATTTTCGACCTAACTGAATACAATACAAAGACAAGATATTTCATGTTCAAATTGATAAACTTTATTGTTTGTTTTTTTTGGAAACACATGCCAACTATCAGGTTGACCTCAGCAACACATTCCAAAAAAGTTAGGACACTGACAACGAAAGATTGGGAAAACTGTGGAAAGCTTAAAAAACACCAGTTGGGAACATTCCACAGGTAAACAGGTTAACTGGAAACAGATATCACATATCATATAATAGTATCTTGATCAGAAAGGCTCAGTTGTTCACAAGCAAGAATGGAGTGAGATTCACCAATTTGTGAAAATCTGTGTGGGCAAATAGTCTAATACTTTAAGAGCATTTCTTGATGCATAATTTCAGGGAGTTTACAGATTTCATCATCTACAATCTATAATATCATTAAAAGATTCACAGAATTCAGAGAAATCTCTGCACCTAAGGGCCAAGGCAGAAAACCAACATTAATTGCCTGTGACCTTTGATCCCTCAGGCAGCGCTGCATTAAAACTTGACATAAATGTAGAAGGATAGAACATGGGCTCTGGAACACTTTGGAAAATATTCGTCAGTAAACACGGTTTGTTGCTGCATCTACAAATGCAAATTAAGACTCTACCATGCAAAGCGAAAGCCATATATCAACATCATGCTGTCAACTTCTCTGGGCCCCAACCTCATCTGAGATGGACTGATGCAAAGTGGAAAACTGTGCTGTGGCCAGACAAGTCCACATTTCAAATTATTTTTGGAATTCATGGATGCTCTGTCCTCCATGGTTACAGAGGAAAAGAACCATCCAGATTGTCACCAGCACAAAGATCAAAAGTCAGCATCTGTGATGGCATGGGGGTGTGTTAGTGCCCATAGCATCATAGGTAACTGTCACATCTGTGAAGGCCCCATTGCTGCTGAAAGATACATGCAGATCGTGGAGCAGCACATACTGCTATCCAGACAACATCTTTTTCAGAGACGCCCCCTGCTTATTTCAGCAAAACAATGCCAAGACACATTCTGTATGTGTTATAACAGCATGGCTTCATACTAAAAAAGTTCAGGTAATAGACTGACCTGCCTGCAGTCCAGATCTGTCTCCCATTGAAAATGTGAGGTGCATTATGAAGTGCAAAATACAACAACAGAGACCCCGGACTGTTGAGCACCTGAAGTCATATATCAAGCAAGAATGAGAAAGAATTTTGCTTTCAAAACTTCAACACTTTCGATGTCAGTTCCCAAATGGTTACAGGTGTTGTTAAAAGAAAATGTGATGCATCACAATAGAAAACATGCCCCTGTCTTAACTTTTTTGGAATGTGTTACAAGCATCAAATTCTGAATTAGTGTACATTTACAAAAAATAGACAGTTTGATTCAGTTTGAAAATTGAATACCTTATCTTTGCACTTTTATTAGACATAGGTCAAAAAGGATTTGCAAATAATTGCATTCTAATATTATGTATGTATCACATCACATTCTTATATTTTTGGAACCATGATTATATGAAATACATGCAAAAAATGGGGGTTAAGCGGTACAGTCAAGTGCTCTGCCTTATTTTTACTGATTTTCTGCCACTGTGAGCATGCAATACTGTGTGAAAGATGCAATGCTGTTGTTGTTTGTTCTTTTCTTGTCTAGCTACACGGGCGTCTGTGCACCTGTTGGGGTATGTGTGCGTGTCAGAGGAATATATTGTTTGTGTGTACACACAGTGCAGCTAGTGCAGAAGCTGCAGGAGCAGACAGATCGGAGCTCTCTGCACAGTGGTGCCAGAGGCAAACCATTAATTAAGCAAAGAGATAGAAATTGACCCAGCTGGTGGTACAACTTATACACATGAAATCCTCAGAGCACACACCCACATACAATCTGCACGTACACACGCATACACATGTATTTACATCCACCCCCCTTCATGAAATACACACATGTAGACATGAGCAAACAAGAAATGCATTCACACACACACTTCTGCACAGACAAAATCTACTCTGATGAGAGTCTGTCTGCAGGCAAGAAACAATTAGTCAGTGAGCAAGAAAACACTTTCACTTAACGATTTTCCCTTCATTGTCAGACTGTGTCTGTTTTTGTGTGTGTGAATGGTTTAGCCGCATGTAGACTACTTTTATAACAGCTCCACCCCCCCTCTGTTTCACAATCAAACCTGCTGTTAAAATATATGTGCGCGGCCGCGCTGCATAGGCAGGCCTGCATGTATGGAGCTAACGATTGGTTGTGAAAAGAGAGGAGACTTTTATGGCTTGGCTATGGGGCTCCCAGGGAGCCACTGGGGCTTTGGTTTATCTCTGACTTTACATCTTTGTCCCATTCATCATGTCAAAGACTGATAGTGAAAAGCTTTGCTCACGTACACAAAGGGTGCTCCGCCACATTTTCTACATCTCCCCACCTTCACCTACCGCTCTCTGTCTCTCTCTCTCTCCCACACACACACACACACACACACACACACACACACACACAATCACACACACGCACACACAGAGTCATACTGAGGAAAAGAAGTTAAATCAGGTTGTTTAGATTGGCTGTCTCAGAGTAAATCCTCAGTGCTGGACCCTATGGAGTGAGGTCATGGAAGAGCAGTCAATATGGATTAAGGCAAATTGCTGGGTTGTCTATGAGAGGAGAGGAGAGGAGAGGAGAGGAGAGGAGAGGAGAGGAGAGGAGAGAGGAACTTGCGGACACTTTATAATTAATTAATAATTAATAAATGGTAAATTCATAGTTAATCAAACTTTAGTTGATAGTTGTTTTACTGTTAACAAACATTCCAATTATGTTTATATATGCTTTATAAACCATTTATGAAGCAATTTATTTTATAAACATCAGTTGCAACTATGATGCTGTAGGTACCCCTCCAGCATCAGTTTTTCATGTGCAGGGCTTCGCAGTCTAGTTAGCAGTAAATAGTATGCAACATCTGGGTAGACCTTCAAAATACAGTCACAAAAGTTACTTGAGTAGGTTTAGGATAAGATACTTCACAGTACAGTCAGCAGTCGCAACTTCACAATAGCTGTCTAAATAATGTTTATGGACGGTTTACAAACTAATTATTAACCATTAACAAAGTATTACAAATATTTGTTTAGTATTTGTTAATGATTTCCAAAGAATTTGAGTATATAAAATCTTATTGTGTGCAACAATAAACTGTTAGTTTAGTAATTAAATCAGAATCTAATTGTGATTGTCTCTTAACAGATATGTTACAATATATAATTTATAAACCAGTTATTTTAAATTATAGAAACAAATTGTAGAATTACATAAACTATAGCGTTCTTTATGATATTAGTAAACAAAGTGTGCATCTACTCATGGATGAGAGGTTAAATTAATGTTTAAGCACAAGCTTCTCATCCATAAGTAGATGTGTGCTTCCTTCTGTGCAGTGATACATTTGGTGGATGGTAGAAAGAAATAGTTAATCTGTGAAACTGCTCACAATGAGATATATGGATTATACTGAGTCATGATTTCTGGAAAGAGAGATTGCTATTGAGTTTTCCAATTTTTTTGGCACTTTGAGCTCCACAAGCCGAGTGCTACAGTAGATGGAACTAGATGTTCCATTATATTCTAAAGAAGGCAGACATCTTGACAGCTGATAAATCCACAACTCTGCAGCTCACACCAACATAATCTATATGGATAAGTAGCATGGGTAAGACAAAAAATAATTATTTTTAATTTTGTGGTGAACTGTCCCTTTAAAGCAGACCTGGAGCCAAACATACATCCACACTAATAGAATAAATAACAGCAGCAGAGGAGCACACATATTCATACAGACTCTGTCACTTCTTTAATACACAAAACCTGCACATATAATAGTAAAACAAGCCTTGATGTACTGACTTAATCACACTTAACCCTTTACCCTAACACCTGCACACCCTCATGCACAGTGCACACACCTGCACCCACACAGACACTACAAACAAGCCTGCACACACACATGCATAATTAAAACAATATGCACACTATAAACAAGTCTCCACACAGTCACTAGCTCTCTCTGACACACACACACACACACACACACACACACACACACACACATACACACACACATTTTCCCTCTGTTTCTTATTATCTGGGCATCATGAGATATTTTGCAAGTGACATTTCCAAAGATCTGTCACTCTTAACTCTTTCAACTACCCCTCTGGTATGTGGAGCATTATAAAAAAAAATCTGTGCCCCTGCTGTCTTTCCTTCACACATTCACAAAGCTCCATAATGGTAATTACTCTTCACATCATGATTAGAACATATGCAGCCAGTGAATGGCCAACAGATGTGGCCTGATAATCCTGTGATTTGGGGATGAAGATAATTCTAACCTAGCCTTGAATACACAATCACCCTGCTTTTGAGAATTTCTGCGGCTGTTTTCACTGTCCCGTTGTGGCATTTGCAGGAATGATGTATGGATTTGGTTACTCCCTTTATGGAGAGAAAAATGCACCCAAGAGTTTATTTGTACTTTCGATTAAGGGATTCAGGTAGTCTGATATTGCTTATACTTTTAAAATATGATTTGGATACAATTGTCTCACACAAACATCACTGCAGTTTCAGGAGAAAATGAAATCTGTCTGACCTTATCTTGTCCACATCTGTCTGCTTATTTTGTCCATTTATCCAAGTATCTTGGAGTGCTGATCCAGCTTGTTTGTCTTGGCCAGTGCTGCTATGTACAGTTATTTCCTTATGTTTCCTGTTATTGTTGCAGTTTTCCCATCTCTCTTACCCAGATTTAACCCGCAAGAACATTCAAAATGCATTTTACACACAGGCCTGGAAAATCAGAAGTTTACCCAGTGTGACCCACATGTTTTCCACATTTTGTCAATGACAAGAAATATATGAGACATTGCCAGACATAAAGCTAGATGGATAGATAAGTGGTCAAGTAAATGGAAATATCAACAATGAGAGAGATGACCCCTTTACATACAAACAAAAAGAGATATGTCTGTTTCAAGAATGTCCACATGTATACTTCACGTTGTCATGGATGTTAAGCAATACATCCACTAGAGGGCGCAGCTCAGAGTCAAACTTTACCCCAAATAATAATAAGAAGAATCAAACATTTCTGACAACAAACATGGCAATGCTGGAGAAGGTTGTAAAAATGTAACTCTTGAGAAAGCGGGAAAGCAGAGGCAGTGTTGTAGGCGTCAGCAGTCTGTGCAGCCATTAAATGCATTGCAACATTTGGCCGAAATTTTTTTTTTTCACCAACAGACGACGAATGTCATAGCACCAATATTTTCAATTTTTTTAAAACTTCTTCGTCCTGTGGTTGTGTCTCACTTGAATTATCGATTACGCTGCTACACTGTCCCCACCACTATCAGAGGCGCTACTCCATTTCATAAAACATGCAGAAAAATTGACTAAATGAACACAGAATATGGACAGAAGGCTCTGTCACTGTATCTGTATGCAAATGTGACATTTAGCATAAATTAGTCTTTAGAATGAGCCCATTATATCTACATGGGGTGTGGATCCTCTTTCATGGAGACTGCCATGTTGCACTGACATGTTTTTACAGTGGCCCAGAATGGACAAACCAAACACTGAGCCTCATGCAGGTCATGTGCAGTTAGTCTGATGTTATCCAGACCAGAAGTTTTTAATGAATGACTCATTAGTTTGAAGACATCTTGAGTTTGAAAAATAAATTGAACTTCATAATTTTATTGATATTAACCTGTTTGACTGCATTGCAAATTAGCATGTAATTCTAAATTTTCACATAATGCTGATCAGTATTAATCTGAATTGGCTTTGTCCTACTGTCAGCCGTATCGGCCATATCTTTACACGTAGGTTAATGCAAGTCGCTGTCCAGGGAAACCTCCATTGCAATGGCTGACAGTGCCACATCAACTCTTATGGTGTGTATTTTGTCCTTTATCTCGGTGACAGAGACTTCCCCTTGACCCCCTCCTCCTTTAGCAGTTTTTCATTGCCTTGCTATGGTGACTTTTTTAAAGCCATTTTCAAATTAAACAGTTTCTTCTTTATTTCAGTGACAGTAAAACCCCCAGGTAACATGGCATTAACTCACATTACTGAGCTCACGTTCCTTAGCTTTAGTAGTCTAGATATGGCCTTTTGCATTTTGCACAAGTTTTGAAGCTACTGTAGGTTTTCCTATACATGCTTGTTTGCAATCTGCAAGCTAGATGCCACTAAATTCGACACAGTGGTCCTTTAAATACATGAATTACATGTTTTCCTTTAGAAAAGTTACTCACAGGTTGTCTAGCGCAGACGGGTAGGGTGCCCCCCTCAGACAGAAGAAGGATCAAATTACTCTAACTGAATCCTAACCTTGACAATTAAAGGATCACATGCTAAACTGGTCCTCTATCAGCATGTGACTGACATCGTGCCACAATCCTCAGGAAGGGCCTTGGGCTCCATGGAGTAATATCCATTACCCATCAAGCACCATGGCAGCCCTGGGCTGCCCATCACAAATGAAACCATCTGCCTCTTCCATCTGCACTCATTTTGTTCATTATTCTTGAGCCAAAAACAATCCTTCCTTCCATCTTCTCCCTCATGCTCCACAACTCTTTACACACCACCTTTTGCAGTTACTCTCAGCGCTTACTTAGACATGTTTGCATATTTATACACAATCGTTTTGTCCTTGTGTCTTATTATGTTGTCAAAGCACTTAAATTCTAACACCTTTTCCACATTCTGGTATTTGTGTGTGGTCATTCATAAAGCAAATTCCCTCTGTCAAGGCCCTGCTGTACTGTATGTGTGACTGAGAGTGTGTGTGTGTGGCTTAACGTCTTCTGTCTTTCAACATCTTAATAAAGATTGAGATTGCATCGCATCCCAACTTATTAATCAGCCTTCCCGGGTACATCACTCAGCACGTCTGCATGTGAACGTGTGTGTCTCCATATATTAAACTTCATAAAGCACAGTCTCTTATCTGATTAAGTGATTAACATCTGTTTAAGCACTAAGTAGCCTTAGGTGGTTCACATTCATTAATATGGGCATGTTGAGAATACTACACTGTGTTTGCCTTGCCTCCAATCATCCCCCCATTTCTTTCATATTAATTATTTATTTAGCATGGTTTTATCAAAGTCCAACAATTACAAATTATATAAAGCCACACATCAGTCAGACCCCGCTTAAAACATCAGCCTTGACACCTCACCAGTGTTTTGGCTTTAAATCTCTTTAATTCATCAGTAGTCAGGACGTGATGGGAGCAGTCCAGAGTAACCACCAATGTCTACATGCTTGATTAGCTGCATGTTTCCGATGTCCACACACCAGTAGTGTTTGTGGTGGCAGCGTGATTTAGATCTACTAACACATCTCCTGCCTGACACGCTCAAGATTAATCTCTTAAGTCTCATTAGATTAACTGGGATGGAAATTTTTTTTTTTTCGGTTCCAGTTACACAGGAATTGGAGGTGGAGGCGCGTGGACATGTTGATGATATACTTCAACATCTGGGAGAGGGGTGGAGCAGTCATATATTCTTATTAATCAGTTGGCAGGTAACATGATAGAAGATATTAGCAGATAGGACTTCATGGGAATGTTGGAGGAATTTCAGGTTTTTGGCTGTGGATTTTCACGTACTATACTGTCAAGATATTGAATGAATCATTTGGGGAAGGTGGATGAGTACTGACCCTTCTTGATATCTATGAGGGGATTTTCCTGTGGAGTAAATCACGAAACATTCCCTTCTCTAGCCCCTCATTTTAATCAAGGTTTCAAGGTCATTTGTCATCATTGTACAACAAAGGGTTGCACGACAAAAAGGACGTTTTAGAATCAGAATACAAGAGGATAAAAAATCTAATAAAATAAAACAAGAACAACATATGCATATATACATGTATACACCCGGGAAATAATTCTGTAGTGTTTTTTAATATATACATTTTGCGTTAGGTTGAATATAAACAGCAGCAACAAGACAGTGATGATCACGTGGTCAACATCTTCACATAAAAAGTTCAACATCTGGGAAACATCGTCCATCAACTCTGACCGTGAGCCCAAAGCATCGTCATGTCGTAGTCTTGCATGTTATGTTGGAGTATGGTCTACCAGTAAAACACCTTGACCTGAATGATGTGGTAGAGCAGGTCTCTGTAACATCTGAGAGATGAGTCTCTGATTTCCTGTTGCTTGGCCAGCTTGAGCCCCATTTTGTCCGTTTTATTTTCCTGGCTGGATGTTAACCAGGAGGAGCCTTAAGTCTGAGCTGAGTTAGCACGGCTCTTATCCCTGCTCTTGTCCACTCTTTAAACCACAGTGGTGCTCAGTCTGGCTGATCTGGATGGCTATTGAAAAATACTGTGTGTATTGTCAATTGTCTCAAGGTCTGCTGCTCTTTCAAACCCCATGCTTCTTTCTCTAATATCTGCAAGTGTATTTCCTCATAGGTGATACGTGTTTCAGCAATAAGGCTGATAAAATGAAACAAAAAAATTCGCAGAATTTGAAGGAGCTACAGTACTGGCTGCAGCATCTGCATGCGTCACCTTGTACAGACATTACAATGTCTCAACCACCTTAATCCGTTCTTTACCTCCTAATTTTATTTTCTACTTTTTCATCCCCTTTCCTTCTCTAACTCCTTACAGTATGTCCTTTCCACCCTCCTCAGCTTATTACCCAGTACCATTTTCAAATTGTCTGATGACAAAGGCCTTGCTATTATGCACATTCATTCCGAATTAAAGTTTCTGTCATGATGTATAATAAAACACAATTTTGGATCATACTTGGACAAAATTTTGGAAATGACTGCATGAAGGGTGGAAAAACAGGAGCGGTATAAATTATCAGGGTGTGTGTGTGTCTTCTGTGTGTGAATGTGTGTGTTTAGAGAAAAAGTTTGGAGATATATGGTTGGAGAGGAGCTGGAGAGTGTGAGATGCAGGAGTTTTACAGCCTGGGGCATTGACTGGGGGAGTATTTTATTAAAGTTAACGAGAGAGGGCCGCGCCCCTTCCACTGCCCATGCCCAAGCTTAAGTGCTTGTTACCCGTTACACTGCAGATGTGTAAATCTCCATGTCTCTCTTCTTTCCCTCGGACACACTCAAAAGTGCAAACAGGACAGCGGATTGTCCAATAAAATGTCTGTTCTGGTGTGTTCTGGGATCCACAGAGCATGTGTGTATCTTCTGTTATGTTTATGACAGCAGCATGTTCAGCCTTAAACACCTCAGACTTCACATTCCCACACACACACACAC
>JAJHUR010112072.1:0-21594 GCA_027495735.1 Lutjanus campechanus | reverse complement strand
ACACACACACACACACACACACACACACAGTCTCTCACACAAAGCGCTCATTAGCCATGTATGGTGTGTGTGTGCCAGAAGTCATTTGTTTGTCTTTAAGCAGCTAAACTCCCTTTTATCCCGCTGATAATAGAAAGATTAGCATCTCAAAACCACAAAAGAGCTTTTTAATCAAACCTCAGGCTCTCACACACACACACACATCACACACACACCACACACACACACATTTAGGGTCCCAGGCCTCCTGTTGTGTAGCGCACCACGATTACAAAGACGATTTCGTGTCTGTGTGTGTGTTCGTGCACTAGCTGGTAGTTAACACACTAATGAGTCAAACAGCTGATGGTGTGTGTATGTGTGTGTGTGTGTGTGTGTGTGTGTGTGTGTGTGTGTGTGTGTGTGTGTAGCTGAGATGCTAATGAGCAGCAGCTTTAGAAGCTGAAGACTCAATCTGCTCCAGTTTGACTCTGAACTTTTGACGAATTCATTTCAAAATTTCTAACTTGCGACCGCCGTCTTTTAGTTTCAAGAGCTTCGAGAGTTTCGTCAACACAAACTTCAGACACCTCTGAGGCTGATGGCTGACAGGCATCAACCACAGAGCCCTCCACCATCATAACATCATGATTTAAAAGCCTTCTGCACTAGAGGTAGCTCGCAGTGGCTTTTGGGGGAGCATTATTTTCCGTTGTGCACCACCACCAAAACATGTCACGTCCACGCGTATACATGGAAGCGAGCTGCATCGAGGTCAGTTTGAGGGTCACTGCGAAAAATAGGAATGTGTCCTGCACACAGCACTGTCAGTCATGACTTCTACTCAGTCTAACAGCCAATCAGCACAGACACACTGAGTCACAGACACTCAGAGCTGCTCTGGTGAGCCGAGAGGAGCTGTGAGTGTGTGTAGAAGTTCAGACCGTAGATATCGCCAAAGTTTCAATATCACAATCTTATGATCTGTTTCTATGATGACAGCATAGTTATACCAGTGAAAATGTCTGAAGTCATGGTCGTGATGTCACTGGAGGAGATGTGGCGGCTTTTAAATCTGTTAAAACTGTTCACTGCAACTCTGCGTTCAGATTCCAGGTTTTACTGCTGATATAAACGTAACAACGGCAGTAAAACTGTGTTTCACACGATAATGGTTACATGTAGTCTGCGGATCGCGTGTGTGCCGACCTGTGATCCAACAAAAAACATTCCTCTGTTAATACTACAGAGTTAATACTGTCAGTAACATTTCATAGAGGCTAAATAATAAAAATATAAGGCTGATGTTTCAAAATCAAAGAATGCATTTTTCAATTGGAGCAAAAAAAACAAGAAGCAAAATCATAAAATCAGCAGGGTGACACAGGTGATGCTTTTCTGCTTCACATTTGTTTTTAGATGAGGACTTTAAAGTATCAGAGGCTCGTAGAAACAGCTGTCGCATCTCTCTCTCACACACTGTCCCTTCATTTCCCCGTCGTTCACCTTCTGTCTGAGGATTGTTAGCATCTGGAGGAAACTTACATTACATATATTACATGTTGTCTGTCTGTCTGTCTGTCTGTCTCCATGTCAGAACCATGGACAGCGCAACTGCCCTGGTGGCGCACACAACAAACAATGCAGCATTCAGCATTAATGTTTGTAAATTATAATATATAGTAATAGTTTTACTATTACAGATTGATTAATGTTTTAGAGCTCCCCTCAAAAGTCCCAAAATAGACTTTGCGGGAGCCGAGCTCCCCTTAGCTCCCTGTTGTTCTGTTGTTCTTTGTTTGTTTGTTTTTTTGAAGAGGAGAAGGACACCTTGTATCTGCTGCACCAACAATGAGGCAAAACACTGATAAATTAGTCTTAAAAAAAAAAAAGCATCGTTGTGAGGGAGCCCTTCTGGTCTGCGAGCACGGGGATGTGAGAAGAGTGAACTCGACCTTCCCTACAGGTTTGCAGATGCTCAGCTCATTGCTTGTCAAGTTGACTTTTGAGACTTTGGATGTCTTCGCTCCTGTCCTCGTCCCTCGGCCCCAAAAATGGCGTTCAGGACAGCGCTAGAATTCAGACGTAGCTCTCACTGTGGGTTAAATAAGGACCGAACGGCCTTTCAGGGTGAAGAGCTGGTCCACTGATACATCAGACAGAGGCTGGAACATAATGAACCATGCTACACATATTAAACACTAAAACTTCTGCAATTTACAACAGATCTCTGAATCTTTCCCTTGTGATGTAGTGAGAAACATCGAGCAGCCAATTATCTGAGTTAGTCCTTTTTTCGAGAAGTTAAGAAGAAAACTGAGCGCGCTGCATCCTTTAATGGATTATGTTTTTCTTTATTAAAGACGACGTGCTCTCTGTTTCCTCACAGCCTCTCTGTTAACACACGTCACAGCTGGCTGAGATTTCATGCTTGGAAATATATGCGTGTGTGTCTCTGTGAGACTAATTGGGACAAGACTAATAAAATCTAGACACACACTCTATCTCTCTCTCTCACACACACACACACACTGGGGGCCTCCGTCTTTTTGTCTCTTCGGCTGGTAGACGAGACAAACTCTACAAGTCTTTGTATAATCCTGAACCGCATCAATGACTATTGGTGTCAGAGCAAACACACAAGCTGCTCTGTGTGTGTGTGTTTATGTGCGTTTGTGTGAAAGAGGTTGGTGTCATGATTTGTAAGGTTGTTTTTCAGGCAGATTGTAGCTATGCATCACTATTTAAAGCAAAAAGAGAAGGTGTGTGTGTGTGTGTGTGTGTGTGTGTGTGTGTGGTGGTCCAGACCTTTTAGACAGTAAACAACTCATTCATTATTCAAAACAAGCTCCGTCTCTCTGCTAACCCCTCTCTCATCGCTTGTTTATTGGCTCCGTAGTTGTCAAAACTCCTCAGAAAAGCAGATAAATCTGGCTGCTTCCGAACGTATTGATCATTTGAAAAGGTCACCCAGGAAGCGGGATGCATGCTCATGAAACACTTCCTGCCTCTCAGTTGTGTCTTTGTTCTCTGAGACTCTCCTCTGAAGTGTTTCCTCCTCTGGCTGGCTCTCCGTTTGCTCCTTCAGTTCGGCTCAGACTGAGTCACTTCACAGTAAATTGGATTTCCTGAACTCTCATTAGTTTTTGTTGTAATTGAGTTTGCTGATGAGATGTCTTTCCCTTCAACCCTGCGTCATCTGATTCAATTCACTTTTAGACCAGTCGTCCATTCAGGACCAAATAATAATAGAGAATAGATTAAAATGAGTTTCTACATTTTCTAGAGACATGATAGAAAATTGGGACGGCCCTAAAAAGCAGTTTTTTAAAAACTGATTCTTCAACATAGGTTGATGTTTCCTTTACAGGATGTTGCCATATTTATAAGGTCTTAAACATGAAAATACACTATATTGCCAAAAGTATCAGGACATCTGCCTTAGGGTCCGTAGGGTTTAATATGGAGTTGATCCACCCTTTGCAGCTACGACAGCTTCAACTCTTCTGGAAAGGTTTTCCACAAGGTTTAGGAGTGTTTATGGGAATTTTTGACCGTTCTTCCAGAAGTGCATTTGTGAGTTCAGACACTGATGTAGGACGAGAAGGCCTGGCTCACAGTCTCTGCTCTAATTCATCCCAATGGTGTTCTTTCGGGTTGAGGTCAGGACTCTGTGCAGGCCAGTCAAGTTCCTCCACACCAAACTCACTCATCCATGTCTTTATGGATGTTGCTTTGTGCACTGGTGCGCAGCCATGTTGGAACAGGAAGGGGCCGTCCCCAAACTGTTCCCACAAAGTTGGGAGCATGAAATTGTCCAAAATGTCTCGGTATGCTGAAGCATTAAGAGTTCCTTTCACTGGAACTAAGGGGTCAAGCCCAACCCCTGAAAAACAACCCCACACCATAACCCCCCCTCCACCAAACTTTACACTTGGCACAATGCAGTCAGGCAAGTACCGTTCTCCTGGCAACCGCCAAACCACAGAGAAGCGTGATTTGTCACTCCAGAGAACACGTCTCCACTGCTCCAGAGTCCAGTGGCGGCGTGCTTTACACCACTGCAGCCGACGCTTTGCATTGCACTTTGTGATGTAAGGTTTGGATGCAGCTGCTCAGCCATGGAAACACAATCCATGAAGCTCTCTACGCACTGTTCTTGAGCTAATTTGAAGGCCACACAAAGTTTGGAGGTCTGTAGCTGTTGACTCTGCAGAAAGTTGGCGACTTCTGCGCACTGTGCACCTCAGCGTGCACTGACCCCGCCCTGTGATTTTATGTGACCTACCACTTTGTGGCTGAGTTGCTGTTGTTCCCAATCGCTTCCACTTTGTTATAATACCACTAACAGTTGACCGTGGAATATTTAGTAGTGAGGAAATTTCATGAATGGACTTATTGCACAGGTGGCAACCTGTCATGGTACCACGCTTGAATCCTGTGAGCTCCTCAGAGTGACACGTTCTTTCACAAATGTTTGTTGAAGCAGTCTGCAGGCCGAGGTGCTTGACTTTATACACCTGTGGTCATGGAAGTGATTGGAACACCTGAATTCAATGATTTGTAGGAGTGACCTGATAATTTTGTCAATAATAGTGTATGTATAAAAATAAATCACCATAGGGGCACCCCTGTAGCTCAGTTGGTAGTTGGATATAAGCTGCTGGGTTATCAAACTTCAGAAACACTTTCTGATTCTGTTGTAGTGTTAGTGGGATGGAGGAGCGATGATAGGAGGAGGAGATGAGGAGAAAGAGGAGAAGTAGATGGAGAACAGGCGGCCGCAAAGCTGCACCTCAGTCCGACTCAGGTGGGTGTTCAGCTGGATTGAGACGCAGCTCCGGACACATCGCCGCCAGTCTGGGTCAGCTCACATCTCCTCTCATTTGAATTACAAAATATAACATAATTTCAGGGTGCGTCGGTGTAAAACATAACCAGTCAGATATCTGCATGACATTTATGGTTCATGTAGTTTTTGCAGGCGTTAATGTCTCCATATATCGCGCGCTGTCATGCTTTCACTTCTCGAACCAGGAGATCTGCCTCCTCACTTTAAAAATCTTTCCTCTTTGTTTCCTCCTGGTAAATCTGCCATCATGCTGCCAACACTTGAGCGGCAAAGAACAGTTTTTATTTTGAAGGATGGTTATGAAAAGTCTTATTTTAGTGGCTTTGTGTCTCTCTGCATTGAATTTGTGATTTTCATGTCAAAGATGTCCAGACATCAAGGCAACAACGGGGCTAAATCTGGTTGAAAAGTCTGAGTTACTTATTATTTCAACAGCCTTTGAATAACTGTAATTTACTATGTAATTATCATCTGCTTCACACTGAAATCCAGTCATTATTATGTAACCCTGATGTCTAAAATAAGCTTTCCATCCAAATTTAGTTCAGTCACCTAAATATCTTTTGACCTGCGAATCACCACTTCATGCTCACAGGGTACAAAGGACGACACTCAGGGTGCAGCACTGACAACATACATGGAGCAAAGAGTCTGAAACTTAATGAGCCACTAATGAGACACACCTGAGAGACAGAGTTCAGAGACAGCGGGTGGTAGTCGTTGCAGAAGTTGTACCATGTGAAGACAGTGATTTGCATTATTCTTTTCTTTTGACAAAGAAACAACTTGAAGATTTTTCCGTCCTCCAACCCCAAATTAAACCTGGAAGAGAGCACGCTGGAGCAGCTATGATTTAGGTTCTGCAGGCTCATTAGATTCAGTTCAAGATTCAAAATTACTTTATACGTCTCCAGGGAAATTTGTCTTGGACGTAAAGGCTGCCACATAAAAATGCATAGCACAGACGAGTGCAGACATAAGTGCATTCAAATACATGCAAGACAGGCCCTCATTTCACAGGCTCCTCGTGTCCTGAGTTTAGAAAATCCATTTATAGAGGGATGAACAGGACATGAGGAGGGTCTGCGATAATCTTCCTCGTCTGTTTAAAGTCTTGTCAAAGAGCATTTGGAGGAACGGATGCTCGCTCCCATCATCACTTTTACTGCTGTGTGGATTCTGTTTGTGATTTCTAACCTAATTAATGGATATGTTACCAAACCAAGCTGAGACTCCATTTACTCTGTTTCACAGCATGATGAAATAACATCATTACCCTTGAGTTTGCACAAGTAGACTCACCGTCGGATCCTGCTGCATGCAGAATTCACATGCACATTTCCAAGACAGATTACAGTCAATATGTTCACTCAGGTAGAATGAACCTGGGTAATGTTTTGGACCTGTAGTAGAGAAAGATCCCCTGATGTCCTGGATCAAAAATGTTTTGTTTTTTTCCTGTTTTCTTCGTGTTTACAATAAGACAACAAACTTTTTAACCTCTGGTGTGCAGCCTGAAATATCAGCATCTGTATCCATGAGCCCCAAGATGGCAGCGTCATCAGAAAACTTGATAATAAAAGTGTTGTGATGACAGCTTGAACAATCACCAGTTCAGACAGAGAAACACAAGGTGCGATACAGGAGTAATCCAGACTTTCATTGAATTACAAAGTACAAAAGTGTTTCAAAACTCCCGTGGTAGCCAGGTGACAGGGACTGACACCTCAATCTGATTTTTACTGCACTAAAATATTCTGATATCAAACTTCACTGGAGCTACTGGAAGCTGATGTACACCTCATGTTGTCTCTGTGCATAAATGAAATCTTTCTCTCCTCTGTGTACTCGGCACACGGTGTCTAGAATAATGTTTGAATTTCCAGGTCCCATAATTTCATTGTAAATTGTTGTTAATTACCAAATTAATCAACCACAAATTTCATGGTAAGGATGCATGAAAACAACACTTGCAAATTGTCACATCCTTACCATGAACTTTGTGGCTAATTTGTGGGTCATTTCTCATAAATTTCAAACATGTTGCTTTGTAATTACCACCCACTACATGAAAATTGTACCTGCTAATTATCACATAATTAAAGCAATTTTACCAAAATTGCAACATGACCTACAGCAATGTTCAAATCACAAGAGGCACCATATGTGCCAAATGCAAAATGTGTCAAATTACCATTTTAAATTAAATATTGTGCTGCAGAAATGTTTCGGCCTACACATCCTTTTTTAACAGACTTAAGAAAATATTTTTGTTTGGTACAGATGCTTGTAAAAACCATAATAATATGTTTTAAATGAAAATGAGAAGAATTATTTAAAAATAAGCATCCCTTCTAATATCGCAAATAATATCGCCATTGCACTATCATTCAAAATGATGATCGCCCTACGTACAGTTCATCAATAAATGTGTCCTTTTATCTCTTTCATACTCAGCACTGCACTGCTGTTAATGGTGTTTTAGGGGCAGCCTTGTTGGTAAAAGTTTTAAATATTTTCAGGTGCATTTATTTTCTTTATGATGTAGAGGAGGTAAAGAGTAGAGGGAGGACGGAGGAAGACATAAAGGCTCCAGTAACGGATTTAAGATCGGAGACGAAGTACTGATGTGTTTGAACAAGGTGACACGTCCGCTGAGATGCAGATGTGGACACACAGACAGATGTAGAAAAGTAGAAGTCTAAAGGCAAAAGTTTTCAACTAGTAGACTTGTGGACTGAAATTTATTGTTTTATAGGGTGACATTGTGGAAGGAAAAACACAAGCAGCCTGTGGACAGATTGGAAAAGATTAATGAGGAAGAGCAGTCGGGAGCAGGTTTTAAAATATGTTGTAAAGTAATGCTATGTGGGGAGAATGATCAGAAAAAACAACATAACTTAAAATCGCACAATGCTGCAGATCCGTCTGTTGGGCTCAACGTGATCTATAGTATGAATATTCATGGTCTCAGCTGATGATTACAGTGTTTTGATTATGAATGCTCTGTAGATGTTCACTAAAGTTTTGACAGAAGTCTTCAAACATCAGCAGGAGTCACTGTCAAACGGTTGTAATTTAAGCTATTAGCTAATCAAGGATTACACCCAAGCTAATCAGGAGGAAATGATGGTTTCCTCATCTATTCGGTCTGAGTCTAATGTGTTTTAATTAAGCTACCTCACAGCAAACCTGTTGCCAGGATAGGAAATCTGTTCGACGGGGAGTCAGAGGAGCGACCCACTACTGGTCCCCCAGCAAGTCCAGTTAATTTTATTTATATAGCTATAGAAGGTCTAGACTGTACTCTTTATAATATTATTGATTATTAGACTTATCCAGAGTCTAATGCATTGAAATGCATTCCACAGGGAAGTAAACTAAAGAAGCGTCTCATTTCTAGCTGATGACCGTTGATTTTGTTGGTTAAACGTGACTCTCGCTAGAAGATTTCAAAAGTAGCGAGCTATTGTATGCTAATGCTAATAAGTAAGCTTCCTGAGTGAGCTCAGAAGTCTGTCCACAGCTGAGAATTCATGGGGACTGTGTAAATGATATAACATTAATGCTAAAAGCCTGAGGCTAAAGCTAGCTAACACCCCAGCAAACATTGGCCGGATGAAATATTAAGTGCAGCGAAGTTTGTGACGGTCACCCATCAGTACCAACTGGACTGTGATCGCCTCAGGAAGCATCACCATACACCAGCCCACATCCTCCACCTCAAACCGCCCACATAAGAAATCCTGATGTGATTTTGTATGTGTCCGGTTTCAGAGGTGATGCTGGATTAATGCTGTGATATTGAGGGACAGTAAAGAGAAACTGTGAACTTTAAGCCTCATCTGAAGCCGAGTAAATGTGGTTGGATGCAGGAAGTTTACAGCACTGAGCTTTGTTTATATACAGAAGCTGTTGTGACTCGTTGTCGCTGTGTGAATAACGCATGTGTGATACTGCTGTATGTAAATTTAGCTCATCCACGCGCCCTGAAGGTAATGATAGCTACATGTGAAAAAGAAATGGTCAACCTGCAGGAATTAATTTGCATACAGGTAGAGCCACTCAGTGCAGGGTGGCTGATTTAATTCATCTTGAGATAACGTGCAGTTTTCTTTTCCCCCATTGACGAGTCGATTCGTTGATTGGTTGAAGAGTAGTTAGAGTTTCATTTGACCAAGATTTTCTCTGGTTGATTACAGCCCGAGAGCCTCGAGCGTGGCAGTAGTTTTAGTCTTGTTTTTGTTTTAATTTTGTATTTAAAAAAAAATCCTCCTTCCCCCCTCTCTCTCTCCCTCTCTTTCTTACCGTTTCTCTCTCTCTCTGTTTTCTCTCTCTCTCTCTCTCTCTCTCTCTGCACATTTCTCATTTGGTCCAATTAGTCTTATTAGCAGCTGTTGAAAAGAGCTGATAATCCTCTTAAAACTAAACTCCAGCACATAAAGGCGGCGAGGAGCTCGATGGCGGCCTGCAGGAGACTCAACCTCACTCGCTCGCTCCGTCTCGCTCTCCATTGAGTCATCAGCGCGGGTCTTTGCGTTGTCATGGTGACCCCGTCTGTCAGACCAGCAATCACAGCATTGTTTCCCCCCACAGTGATTGACGGGATGTGATGGTAACTCGTGGCAACAGGTTGTCAGAGTGGGGGATGATGTATTTGTGGTGGAGGGGGAGGTGGTGTTTTTTATTTTACATGCAGTGTTTTTGTTCTCAACCCTTTTGACTTGTGACCAGGACAAGAAAGTGCTAATGTGTCTCTGCAGGCACTTCACACACGATTCAACAAGTTCTCATGGTCATTAACTCCAACTGATCCTGAAGAAAATACTAATTATCAATTTCATGTTGGAGACGATGAAAATCAGCCTGTTTATTATAACAGTGTGAAAGATTCAGAGGTGGGAAGTAACTAAGTACAAATACTTTGTCCCTGTACTCAATTAGATTATTCACATACTTTGACTTTCACTCCCTACATTTGAACACAAATATCTGTATTTTCTACTCCTTACATTTTCAGAACAGGCTTGTTACTTTAATTTTAATGCATTTGAGATGAATTATTCATTATTTTATTTTGCATCATCGCACACTGCCTTCAAACATCAAGACTGATTTCAACCTAAATGGGTCAGTGTACGAGCGCGACAATGTAACACGACATGAATTACAGAACATGACGAAAAAGACGCAACAAGATGAAAACCCATCGTAAGAAGATGAAAGCACAACGTAACAAGATTAAAAACAGTGTCACAACAGAAAAACAAACACAACAGAAAAGACACAAGACAAAGAATGACATAAAAGATGTAACAAGACAAAAAACAATGCAAATAGATGAAAAAACAATGTAACAAGATGAAAACGACGTAGGAAGACTAAAAATTATTTCAGTATCAGGCTCCTCTCTCTCATATTTCTCTCCAGTTTCTCTCTCTGGCCTTAAAGTGATATTCCACCCCTACTGAGGATGATAATCCACTCAATATGTCCTCACCTCTATGTTGATGTGAAGATGGGTGAAGATCTTCAGTTCACAAAACAATCCTGGAGTTTCAGCAGAAAACAGGGTTGCAGCCAAATCCAGTACAATGGCAGTGAATGGAGATCAAATTTAAATGTTAAAAAAAAGAACACAAAACAAACCCAAAATGTCTCCATCCTGCTCGTGTGGTGTAATCCAAGTGTCCGCGAGCTGTGACGTTAAAATTTAACCACAAAAGACACTGTAACTGTAGCCTCTCAGACTCGAGCCAGATGCACAAGAGATCTTGCGATATTTTCACACGTTCATCCATTAAGAGATATACGAAGTCTCGCGATATATCGACGCCATGTTTACATGCTACCTGGAAGGCTACAGTTGACATTTCAGCTAAAAACATGGTGTAAATGGTGTCTTTTGTGGTTAGATTTTAACAGCTCACAGACACCACACGAGCAGGATGGAGACATTTTGTTTGTTTTTTGTTCTTTTTTTTTTACATTTACATTTGGTCTCCATTCGCTGTCATTAGCTGCAACCCTGTTTTCTGCTGAAACTCCAGGATTGTTTTGTGAACTGAAGATCTTCACCCATCCTCACATCGGCATAGTGGTGAGGACATAATGAGTGGATGATCGTCTAGGAGTGGAATATCGCTTTAAGTTGCTCAGCAAAAAACATCAAGCCTGTGTTGGTTAAAAACAGTTGATTGATCGATTGATTGCAGATAATACAAGTTGTTAAAAGAAAGTTTTCCTGCTCTTCTTCTGTTGAGAAGTTGCAAATGAAACATCTTTGAATTTTGTAGTGTTTGTCTGAGAAAAGAAGCAGTTTGACCTGTTAAACAGCGACAGAAGGCCTGTTTTTAGATTCGCCCCTCACAGTCTGTTGTATTATCCACATTGATTTTGTCCATCTGTAGTGTGTCAACAGCGTGATGCGTTCAGGGTCAGACGGCAGCCTTGGATGTTGACAAGAACAAAACACAACAGACGGATTTGGATAATTATTGATTTTTCTTCCTGAGAGCCTCTCATGCGTAAAAAACCCTCCTCTCCCCCGTTCAATAGGGACAGAATTGATGAGTGTGTGTGTGTGTGTGTGTGTGTGTGTGTGTGTTTACAGTAGATTAAGCTGTTACCAGTTGATCGTTTCCTGTGTATTAATCTCATGCACGTGGGTCAAGTGGAACACGCAGGACGTTCCTGCTGCAGGACATTTCATACCAGTTGACAGCTGAGTTGGATTTGGACAAATATGCAGCTGAAAATATGCAGAAATTAACTAATTATTGTTCCATATTTTTGGAGATGTGAAGAAGAGACATGGAGAAACTAAAAGGAGGCCGAAAATAAATCTACTCTCACAGTAAGTTAACCAAACTATGTGTCATTGTTGTAATCTATTCCCTATTGTTCAAGTAATCTAACAGCTGAGGACAGATTTTAGCCAAGTGATGTTTTGTCTCTGAATCAGTCTGTTTGAAGCAGCTGTTGAAAAGCATCGCAGCTGTGTTTCTGTCTGTATTTTGTGGTGAATCGATGACTGATTATACAGATGGACAGTGGAGAAGTAAAAGATGGTGCAGAAGATGTTTTTTGGATGTTTTGATGCCTGTTTCGCCTTTCAGTCACTATTGAATTTTAACTGAATGATACAGTATGTCATACAGTCCCTCGGGGAAGTTGTGATGTTGTGATCCCAACAAGACAAATCGAACCAGTCCCCATGAATTCTGAGCAACCTTGCAGTTTTGTCCAAACTTTATATATATATATATTTTTTTTGTATTATATATATATATATATATAGTTGTTGTCTAAAACACAGGAACAAATAACTTCCAGCTTCACAAAAACAAATACTCACAGACTTATCAACATGATGGATGATGTGTACGTACAAATAAAGTCGATAAGTTACTCGCTCCTTGACCGCTGTTTCTTCATCATCCCTGGAGTCAGAGTGAGGTTGGAATTGCTGTAACTTTTAAATCCCCTCAGGGGCTGTATTCCCTGTTAAACCAATGTATCAAGTAGGACCACTAACTCGGTTAAATTGCCAACGGCACTGAAGAAAAAGGTCCGTGTTGCAGCAATCCCCCCGGGCCTAACACCAAGGCGCAGCCGCGAATAATGAAGACTTGATCAACTGAGACTCTTCATCATCAACGGTTAACTCGACGATGAGGAACGTCTGATTGATTGTGGAAAATTCTGCGACTTATCATAGCTTCTCAATACCTTCTTTGCCTACAGCGGTGTATCGTACAGAACACGTCCCGGCTCCACACGGAGCTTAGGGCTCATTATATTCGATGCCGTGGCGCTCATTGACGAGTGGCAAGAAGACGTGATGACAAACAGTGGGGAATAACTTCTGAGGGTAGACGGTGGCACGTCTGTGTGCACTGACCTCTCATTCCTGTGAGACGACGCTGCACCTGCCTCTGAATCCTGGGGTGCTCTGCCCCGGGGCCGCAAAGCGCTGGAGGGGCATCTTTGAGAAGGCCAGTCACGGAGAGAGGGGGATCGGCGAGGCTCATAACGTGGAGAGCAAGCCGTACGCGGCATGAGGTTTTGCAGAGCACCTGTGATACCAGGCAGCACAGAGAGAGGTGGAGGGTTTTGCAAAGGTTTTGCCTACTGAAGCTTTAACTTGTGCATCTCATTAAAAAGATAATCCAATAACACGATCATTAGCAGGACTGGTGCGCATGCAAATGCTCTCATTTAGTTTGCAACTTCATACATATTCAAAGTAATGTGCAGCACAGCTTTTGCATTCTCGAGGTGTGGACCCGAGTGTTGAACTGCCATGACAGACAGACTGAGTCTTGCTGCTAACTTAGTTTGTGGTTGGAACTGCCTCCTCTCGCCCTGGGGTCTGTTAGACATTCAAATACACTCTTCTCCTTTTCAAATGATGATCTCCATGAATGCAAAAGTATAAATTCAGTTGAAAACCTGAGGTGCACTTTGCTCTTGTGGGTACCAGAGAGTTTGGTGCTGCACTGTGTATCACCCTGAAATCCTTCCTGTTCACATTATAAACCAGGAACAGCTGCTCGCTGCTTTTGATCAGACAACCTGAATCTGATAACGCCCACAGAGCTGCTCACTTTATGCAGATCCAGCGCTCCCAGGACCGAGAGAGGCAGAATTTAAGGCCCATTAACATTCATGAAAACACTGCCCCACTGCTCCCACGCACATTCCCTCTGACATCAAACTTGTCTCCAACTGCAGCCTCTCAGAGAAGGCCCGGCTCAGGGGGAAGACACTGTCCTCAGGATGTTAATTACCCACAGTCATCGAGTGTGTTTCATCTGACGGTGAGTCATGCTCTTCATTTATTTCTCCTCATGTGCTGCAGCCCTCCAGTCTTTGACATCCACACTGATAAAACAGATTAACTGGTTGAATTACACTTCTATAAATTCACACCTTTCTGCGTTTGCTGTGATGTTGCTGCTGATAAGTTTGGTGGTTATTTGTGCTGTGTGCTATATGTTGGTTTATATCAGTGTGCTGTTGTTACAGGCTGTAAAGTTGAGTTTTATAGACACACAAAGGAGCACTGACATGGTCAGACCTGCTGGATAATTCAATAAAGAGTAGGCGGTCTGCATTAAAAAAAAAATCCACTTTTCATTCCTGTGAGCAGACAAAAAGTTTTCCTCACCATCAGTGTCTGTGACTGTCAGAACCATTTACACTTTAAAGCTGCAGTACGCAATAATATTCATTGTAATTTTGGGTGACTAACTAATTTTGACTATTGCCTGTCACTGGCAACATTTAATTGGAGGTTTCTTTTAAAAAAAATGTCTGTGTGAGTGCACATTTTAGGCTTGGTTTAATATTTTGCACTCAGTTGCATAATAAATGCCAAGCGCAAGGTGGTAAATCTGAGGTGCACAGACTGTGCATCTCCATGCACACCTTCTATTGTGGTTCATGCATGTACAGCAGCACAATGCACAAAGGTGCTGCGTGAAGGTGACTATAGATCAGCAGGTGTGGTGATTATTAGATAATCGCTCAGCCAGGCACTGGCTTCATGTCTACGGTCACAGTTAAAGGTGCAGTTAGCGATGTGGGAGAAAACGAGTAGAGAGGTTGTTGATATTTGAAGTGAAAACAAATACAGACCCACCCCTCCCTTCATACTCCACCCTGGGCTCTACCCCCGAAGTTCATGGATGCGCATTGTCATGGAAACGGCCGTAGAAACTAAAGCAGCAGTAAAGCAGCTGAAATAGCCAAGTTGTGGGTTAGCACACTGCTAAGCCACAAAGCTAAGGTTAGCTGACCCATCAGACAACTGTACCCACAACTCGACTGCTATTATAAATAGATAACATCACAACAACAGTACATTTTGGCAGATTAGACAATATGATGAATGCCCGACAGCTGTTACTGTTACTGTGAAGCACCGCAAAGCTAATGTTGCTCACCTGTCCAGCAGAAAGACGGCGACCTCCGCGTCCGTTTTTATTCAGCTCAAAGTGCCAAGTGGGTCGCTCTCTCTGCTGCAGCTTAAAGCTGGTTTCAGTCATCTATTACTGGAAGGAAAATTCCATGTCAGGATTTGAAAATGTAGATCAGAAACTGCAAATATTGACTATGGTGTGGCACAAGGAAGTGTTCTAGGTGTAAATTTCCACAGCTATGCTGATGACACACATGTATATCTGTCTATGAGCCCCGACAACCCAAATTCTCTCCAGCCTCCCTGTATGTCAGCCATTAATGAGTGGATGAGCACTGACTTCTTAAAGATAAACAGAAATAAGACTGACATCCTCCTAGTTGGCACAAAGAATAAGATGGAGTCTGTTCTTGCTGACCTGGGACTGCCCATTACTGCCCGTTTTAATTCATCAACCAAAACTGCCTTTTATCATTTATGCAACAATGCGAAGGTAAGACTTCTACTGAGCCAGTGAGATGCTGAAAAGCTTGTATTTTTAGCCTTTATTTTTAGTTGTCTTGATTATAAGAATGCTGTGTATACTAGCCGACCAAAAGCAGCCACTGCAAAATTACAAACAAAAGTTTTTACGAACAAAAACTACGATCGGAGATCATATAACTCCTGTTTTACGTAACCTACACTGGCTTCTTGTATCTTTCAGAATTGATTTTAAAGTGCTTCTTCTAACTTTTTAAGTCACTAAATGGCCTCGCCCCATTTTATATCACAAACTCTCATGTTATGATCCTCTACAGCTGCTCTTCTAACTATCCTCAGGGTCACTGCTAAAACCCTCGGTGATGCCTCTCTCATTACGCCCCAAAACTTGGGACACTTTGCCTTTAAACTTCAGACTTGGTGACTCAGTAGACGGTTTCAAACAACAGTTCAAAACATATCTTTTTAATATGGCTTATTACCAGATAATAATCTTTTACACATGCTCCTGTGGCTGAACTGTAAAGCACTTTGAGCTGTGTTCTGTGCATGAAAGGTGCTATATAAATAAAATTCATTCATTCAAATGTGCAGACATGTTGCCAAAAAATACAAGAGTGTGGAAAAGACCAAAATAATCTAGTTGTAGTCTTGTAAGTAGTGACCCTTCAAATCTTAGTCTGTGACTTAAAACTCAGTGACCTCTGACAGAGGGTGTCAGACTGAAGTCTCTTAGTGTGTGGTGGGCATAACTCCAGACACCTCTCTATCGTAACCATGTGTACACAAGGTGAAAGACACCTGCTGGTGGAAATTGGGATAGCATGGGCTGGGGAAAAAACAGCTGAACCTGGATACTGGCTCCATCTAGACTGCGGTCTGTGCTGGTTCTGAATCCATCTGCAAATAGACAGCTCATTGATTTATCGCTGGGTGTGTCCCTTTCCTCATTGTCTTGCTCTAACCTGTGTTTTTAATTCCCAAAGTCAATTTAGTTTGGCAGAAAAATCTGCAAAGGAATGTGCTGCCCAACCCAAGCATAACAGAGTAAGAGAGGTGGGCGGTTACAGTCAGTTAACATCCTGTTTATTTGTTAGACCTTTTTCTCATAGCAGGCATTTTGACGGTTGCATTCCATTCAGGTGTGGCAGTGCCAGGATAGTACTATTGTGCTTTTCTGGCCATAACAAGCTGCAGTTTCTGCCATAAAAAAAAGATAATTGTCAGGTAACTCTGGGATCATTTCATCACTGTGATGGACATGAAACTCCATGAGTCATCACTGCAAACAGTGAGGCAGTGTGCTGCAAAAATCTGCTTCATTCATTACAAAAAAATCAAAGGACTGTAACAGCTGTATGAGCAGAAATGTCACCTAGAAATTGTTTAAATACTTATTGGATTAATAATGCTGGATATTCAGTCATCGTTTTCTGTCCACTGGGGTACCACAAGGATCTGTGTTTGGTCCCCTTCTCTTTTCAGTGTACAGCATCTCCCTTGGACCGATTATCTGTTCTGGTGTTATTTCTTACCACTGCCATGCTGATGATACTCAGCTCTGTGTCCATTGCCACTAGAACAACCCAACTGCCCCAGCATGGATGGAGCTCATCTTGCTTTGCAACATCAGAAACATCAGGCCCTGTTTTATGCAGCTCAGCTCCTTCTACAGGCTCTGGTCATTTCTTGCCTCGATGACTGAAACCCTCAGTTTGTCAGGACTGCCAGAATGCACAGTAACAACTCACGACACAACTCACAGTAATGTCAGCCACTGCTCCACAGTTAAAGTCTCTAAGGATCATGGCTACTGTAATATTTACAGTCATTCCACAGACCAAAAACAGGGAATCAAGTGAGGCAGGTGGCACACGTGTAACTCTTGACAATATTGCAGAAAACTTTCAAAAAAACAACTTCTCCCTCTTCACTGGCTCATAAATACAGCATGTCCTCTGCTTGTAAAGCTGAAGTCTGAAACAGTAAACTAACAAACCAAAAGAAAATAATGCTGAATCATGAATTCGTGCCCATCTCATTCAGCTAACAGTGGAGCGTTAACAGGCAGTTTGTTCTCTCAGGACAGTTTCTATGAGGACACACAGATGGAGAAACTTGTGTGTTGACATTTTCCCTTCAGGGACGTGTAAATAGCATAAAAATGCTGATTTGGAGCCAGTCTGAGGTGTTTGTGTCGATGTTTGCTGCAGTGAAGTGTGTGTGTCTGTGTCTGTGTGTGTGTGACAGTGTAGCTGTTGTTGGTATGTTGCTCTGCTTCGTGTGTGTGTGTGTGTGTGAGTCAGAGGTATTGATTAAAGTGCAAGCTGGCTGGCTGCAGTTATTAATATTTGAAGCTGACTTCTAATGGAGGCCTTTGAAGCTGAACAGTTTGAAGTGCTCTGACACGTAGTTAAAGCTCAGTCAGGACCAGAAACACTTTAAACCCCAAGTCTGAAAAATTTTCACCCAAATATATTTTAATGTAAATATATCTGGGTGGTGAGTAAAAAGAAAACCTTCAGCTAAATGCTGGTTTTTTGGGGGGTTGCAAGAAGATCGACTTCACACCAGTTAAATCACTGGGATCTAACTGGGCTGTTTTTCCTCTGATTGTTAAAATGGACGAAGAAGCTGTCGATTTTTTGACTCTAAATAATTTATTTTTATTTATATGGCACCAAACAGAAGTTATCTCTGGGCTTTCTTCATATAGAGCAGGACCGTACTCTTTACAATATATAAAGAATATAAAGAATATAATAAAGAACTGAGAGAAAGATTTTAAAGTTTTCTTGTTGTCGAGCCTAAATAGTTGCAGGCAGATAATTGGATATGTGTCAGTTTTATAGCTTTATATCAGGTTATTGTTTCTACATATTAATCCTGACATCTGATTTGACCTTTGACCTTATTTGGAAGTTCTTGTATTCTGCCTTTGCAGAACGTACCAAAAAACCATTGGGTCATACCAAAGCAAAAGGCAGCGACTTCCATTTTATCTGATCACGTTTGTGATGTTCAAAATAAATTTTAAAATCAAATTATTTCAGTGGTTTTGGGATGTTTCTGAGCATTTGAAGCTGCTGATATTCATATTTTAATAAAATAAAATTTTAAATATGAAAGGAAATATGCTGCAACAGAAAAACAGGTGTAGCACATGGGCGTACACCTGTGCGCTATACCTGTTTGGACATATTTTTCAACTACTGATCAATCTGGCAATAATTTTTCCAACATCAATCAGTTTTTTGGTCCATAAAATGTCAGAAAATGTTGATCAAAGCCCAAAATGACATCCTCAAATATTAAATACCATCAAAGCAGAATTGTTCTGAGACCCAAATAGTCCAAAAAATGTCTCATTGGACCAAAGAAATACATGTTTTGGAGGACCTGAAGACTTTCTGCCCATCCGAAGGTTTTATTCCAACAACACAACCATGATGAAATATTTCACCACATTTCTCAGCGTTTCTCTGGGGCAGCTCAAAACCGAACGGCCTGCAGGGCTCTTAAATCTTCAAGCCTTCGCATTTTGACTCTCAAATTTCAGACAACAGGCGCAACCTTGTACGGTGTCGCACCAAACCGAGCGTATGAGCTGATCTGAGCACAGTTCCAAACAGTTTATGAGCAGTCAGAGCACAGACTGTTCGCCTACAGACTCACAGATGGAGACAGACGTGTGTGTTACATTATTCTGAGAGACTTCTGTTTTTGTTTCTGTCTGTTCGAAGCTTTAATTGTTCAACCTTTGATCCTCTTTCTCCTCCATCCACTGGGATATTGATAAGGCTGTTCCCTGTGGGAGCCATTACTGCTGACTCTGAAGAGTGTGTGTGTGTCTGTGTATATGTGTGTGTGTGTGTGTAATGCTCCCTCCCACTGTGTTGGTCCATTCCAGCCTCTTCAGGTTCTGGCTTTAGAAGAAAAAACCTTCATCTATTATTGAATGACTGGAGCAAACGGCCTCATTGCAACAGTCAGGACAGACAGACAGACAGAGAGGTGAGCACACAGACAGGCAGACAGGTAGACAGGTTGTGGCGCAGACAGGTAAGAAGACGGTGGCGGCACATTGTAGAAAGTAATATTTGTTTGAGATGTTGTGATAGTGATTTGGCTCGGCGTGTTTGTGCTTCAGGGGCCGATGAGGTGATTGTGGGAAGATGTGTAATGCTGCAGAAAACAGTTGATCTGTGTTTTGTTCCAGATGCTTTCATTAGTTTATTCAGTTACACAAAGAGGGTGTGGTAATCTCCAGAATTAACCTAAAAGATCCACCGCACACTGAATAAAATCCTTGTTTCACCAGAACCAAACCTTTCTTAAGTACATTAAGAAAACTGTGCTCACACATCGTGATGAAATGATCAAATTTGGGATGGGAGGATAGATGGTTGCACTTTATACGCTGATAAAATCCCCAACGATTAGTATTACAGTTTCAGATCTTAATTATTGTAATAACAGTGTTTTATAATGGCGCCTTGAAAATCTCACAGTAAATTCTGACCAGCATCGACCAAAGTCAGAACAGTCTGCCAGATGCAGGCGCAGCTGCAA
The DNA here is from genome assembly GCA_027495735.1 of Lutjanus campechanus. Classification (NCBI taxonomy): domain Eukaryota; kingdom Metazoa; phylum Chordata; class Actinopteri; order Lutjaniformes; family Lutjanidae; genus Lutjanus; species Lutjanus campechanus. The sequence continues at coordinate 1,783 of JAJHUR010112072.1, read as the reverse complement.
CGTGGGTTTGCTTTGCATCAGTGAAAACACTGACATCACAAAGGACATGGTGTCATTTCAATGGTTAAGAGGTTTTCAATGTTAAACTTATTTTTTGAACATTTTAAACACACTGCCACATTAGTAAACGTGAAAATTATGATTGCTATGATTATGATACGAAATTTCATACGTTTCATCTGCAGATCAAATAAATACGAGATAAAACTGAAGTTTTAGTTACAAATGCAGTTAAATCCAGTAAGGATTTTTGTGTTTATTATCACTATTTTACAATCACAGACATTTTACATTAGGAGCCATTTTGGTATGAAACAGTGGTGTAACCACATGTTATCAGTGATACTAATGAACTCTTTCCCCGCCAGTTTTTAAAAAAAAAAAAGTTGCCGGCCAGCGCCAGCATTTTTGACAAAATTCACGGATTTTTCAACACCCACAGAATATTCAGTTCTATGAACATGTTAACATGGAATATATCAAAACAAAGAACAGATCTGATAGTTTCAGACGCAAAAAACGTTTTGTTCGAGTTTCATTCTTTTTTGTAAGCACTTCAGTGTTGGTTGGTTGCATCAAAAAATCCACTTTTCAGACAAAAAACCTAACATTAGCTGTGTGTGTCCCCTGCCCCCTGACTGAAACACCCTGTCTGGGGAGCTGGAGCGCTCTCTGCCCCGCTTATGGCGTCCCAGGGGCTGCGATGTGAGCAGCCTCACTGTGTCCTGGCTGCTGTGGAGGTCTGACGACTGCAGCACGATCGGCCTCGCTGCGTCATGCTATATATCATCATCTTATTCTTCTTCTGCTGCTGAATTCTGGTGGTTCTCTTCTTCTTTGGGTGACAGACTTCTGTCAGATGATCCGTCACAGAGTCCCCTACCACCCGGCGATGAAAACAGCAATTGACAGAATATCTTGTCATTGGTGGAGAAAAAGTTAACGTCCTGTTGTGTTTAGTGTAGCAGAACCTTTCCAGTGAGCCAACGTGCACAATAGCAGCACCTTGACTCTGTTTGACCTGAGTGGAACCTTCATTAGTATCATTGGTAACATCCATATTTACACTATTTCATGTCAAAATGTCTGTTATACCAAGAAAGTCTCAGTTTGTTCTAAATATAGTGAAATACAATTTTAGTTTTGTATGTTGAGGCGTTTTTTTCTTTAGAGTCATTTTCTTATCGAGGCATTTCTTCTTTATTTCAGTGACAGTCCGTCCCTCAGGTGACACGGCATTACCAGCACTCGTTTTTCTCGTTTCTTGGCTTTAGTGGGTCCGTTCCCACTGCTGATGCTGGTAAAATGACAGACTTTCCTTTATCAGCCTCCGAGAGCAGAAATTCAAACTCCAAACCTGTGAAGTTCCTCTATTTCCTCTTTGATGCCATTTTCATGAATGAACACTTCCTGTCATTCAGGGGCAGGAAGTGTAGCCTTATATGGTGTTATTTGGGGCATAAGTCTCATGCACGTGCAGTCAGTTACCTACAGGCGGATCATTTACACAGTTATCTGAAGTTATGAGCTGAATCTGACGTAGGATCTTCTTATGATCCTTTTGTACAAAAACGTCAGAGAAATTTAAGATAATAATAAGAAAATATTCTTGCATTAGGCTCAGTATTTTATAATGTTTATAAAAGGCAGGAAAGAACATATATTCACCATTTATGGTTAATTTAAATGTTTAAATTCAGTGCCTGTGGTCCATCCAGCTAAATATTCAAGTTTCAGAATCATGACTCCATCAACTGCTCCAACATTTTGGAACTATTTCTTG
>JAJHUR010112071.1:0-11186 GCA_027495735.1 Lutjanus campechanus | reverse complement strand
CTTAACTTGCTGTGACTGTGGGAGCTCAAAATCAGTACTCTACCATCAGTGCAGCGTAGGTCGGTGGGTAATGGAGGCTCCCAGGTGAGACTGTCGCCGCATCTGTAGAGGCCTGTTGGCACTGGTAACAGGGTGGAGTCAACGCAGTTCAAACCCACCGAGTCCCCCACTCTGTACTGATCTTTGTCGGGGAACAGCGTCATGTCATCAGGGATGTCAGGAGGAAGGCACAGTCTCCCTAAAAGCACAAGAGGACAGATTTTAATCGAACTTAGAAATATCAATGGCAGAAATATCTAAGTTCATCTTAACAGTTACTTGTGCTTGTAGAGAATAACATTACAAGAAATTAAATTGCGTGGTGAGAAAACAGACTTACTGATGCAGCTCCCGGTTGGTTCACTCCACGTTCCATCAGGACGACAGGTGATGAACTGATAACCGTCCAGCTCAAATCCAGTGTAGCACAGGAACTCCTCTTCCTCACCAAAGTCATAATACTGCTTCGCTTTCTGAAGTTTAAAAATACAAAAAAAGTTTTCATAGTTGTTGTTATTTACATATACGTTAATACCAATATAGACTGATTTTGCTGTACTAGGCTAACGTCAGGCCAGTAATATCGATTGATATATCTGTCTGGCTGTATTTGTTATCCTCCATCCATTCTCTTTCCTTCTTTCTTAATTTCCTCCTGCCATTTGTTCCTTTCATTTCCCTGGATTTCTTTATTTCTCCTCATTCCTCAGTTCTTCCGCACATTATACATAGTATTTGACATAGTTTCAGATAATAATGGCTTCATATGATCATAATTATGACACGAGTCATAACTCTGATACAGTAAGTAACTGAAAGGTGCAAAGTGATACTTTGTTATCATTTTGAGACACTTAGGATACGCATATGGCAGCTAACAAAACCAGGATTCATTCATCTTGTATCTAGTGGATCATAACACCTGCTCCTGTTTATGATAAAACAAAAATTTTTCAATGGATATCAGTTTTTGAGCCACGCTTTTGACCTGCAACAGACTAGTAGGTGAGCCTTGTTTTTAGCCTAGCAGTTGTTGATGACTTGAGGCCCCACTGGCTGGTTAAGAGGAGCGAGGAGTCAGTGGTAGAGCTTGAGATCTGTGGCCGAAGCTGACGGGACCCGACGGGACCTGATGGGTCTGGGTCGGGTCTTATTTCTCACATATTTCATACGCTTATGTTTGGGCTGTACTATTATTATGATGATGATTATTATTATTATTATTATTATTATTAGTAGTAGTAGTAGTAGTAGTAGTAGCAATAGTATTTTTTCATAGTTTTCCCGAATTTTGTTGTTGGCCATTCAAATTCCCCTCATGTATTGTCCCTGTCGCTGCCAACTCCTACTGTTTGGTACATAGAGGGAAGCTTGTTAAGAAAGTGTCTAGCTTTAATCGGGTTCGGGCTGAAGTCTGATAACGATGGGCAGGTTCGGGTCAGTTTCGGGCAGAATTTTGTCGGGTTTGGGCCTTGCTGGAGTCAACTTTTCAGGTCTGAAAAGTTAAAGTTCTAGTCGCCGGTTGGGATAAAACGGAACAGTCAATAAAATAAGTGTTTCAAGATTTTTCTGAAAGAGAGGTCCTTGAGCATACAGTTATAAATTTTCATAGAAAATATTAGGCTGATGGGTCTAGTAGTAGGACAAACTCCTGACCCACTGGTCATTTACATAAACACATATGACCCAGGATAACTATATATAAAATATAATCATAATAAGCCTTCATAGATTAATTTAATATTATTGAAAATACTGTGCATTATTAAACACTTATAAATGTCGTTGTATCTATTTATAACTATACAGTAATGTAACAGTTCACAGTGTTTACTGGTTAAAGATGATAAATAGTTGGGTTAAAGTTAAGAATTACCCTCATGAATGTTTTCACTGTTGTTATTATTACATTTTAAGGCATGTATTTATTTTCCTAGCAGTAATGTGTTTGCAGAGGTGAGATAAAGAAGTGAATTTTCACTGCAATAAGCAGGGAACTGCAGCATCTGTCTCTTTTTCTCTCATACATTTCAAACAGTGAATAGAGGCTGGAGGGTTAATGTTTACCCTGAGGAAGCTGTTGATGGGCCTCTTCGGCCTCACACAGCCCTCCACGCCAGGAGGCAGCTCGTCCCTCCAGCCAACGGTGTAGTCATCATCGTTTTCACAGGTGTCCTGTCTGGACATCAAAACATGAAGCGGAACATACAGTAAATCCAAAAGCTATATACATACAGTGTGTATTAAATGAAGACAAAATACAACCTAGACTGTAAATTTTAGGTGTAAATATCTAAAGCAGCAACAGAAAACCTGTGGTTGTGTAAAAAATAGTGATAATGTTAGAATCTATCAACATTTCAGTGAGGAAAAACTTTTTCAAGTAGTTTTAAGCAAATAATTCATCCTACTTTTCAAAGATGGAGATGAAGCAAGCTTCCTCTTGTCTGGCGATACCCGGGCAGGCTGTGCCTCCACTGAGGGGGGCGGGGTTGTCACACCGCCGCGTTCGATGTCTCTTCATTGAGTTTCCGCAGCGACTCCACGGCCCCCAGCAGCTCCAGTAACCATCCACTTTCTCTGCGTAGATTACACACACAACCACAATGTGAACATAAGCAGACATGGTCACAATCACTATGTATGCATGGAATAACATCCTAGCTTTAAAACTGCTGCTATAGCAGCCCCATCAGGCTGCATCGTTCTCCACATCCCACAGTAGTGTTTGATAGAACCAAGATCATACCGATGAATCTAAAAGTTTTAGAATATTTCCACCAGTAGTTCTTGCAGTAAAAGTTGTGTTCCTTTCCTGTGTAGACTGACAGTTGAAGCACTTTAGCTTGAATGAGCATCAAACTCTATCTTGCACTGATCTAAAGAAGAAGTTGAAAGCACAAGGTGCAATGGATTTAATTTATTCAACGCATGTCCAAATTGACCATTGCTGTCTTGCGCCAGGGGCACAGGGGTATCCTGCCCTGTCCCGCCCTTATGCTAGCAACGCACAGCGGGATACACCTATCAGCTGTGCACAAGTGCCTTGATTAATTCATGGGTGTGTTTTAGGCCGAGCATGCAATAAACTATTCAGAAAATCAGCTCTCGTCACCTTTAAGAAGCAGGTATGCCAGGAGTGCAAGTGGTGGCAGCATGACAATGAAATTACCAGGAGGAAACAAAGAGAAAAAAATTTCAAGCGAGGGATCTTCTGGTTGGAGAGGTGAAAACGCAAAGTGTGCAAAGTGTTTCACAAACTTATGCATGGGTATATCCAACCAACACCAGGCTCTGACAGAAGCACACATAACTTTTTGTCTCCGGGTTGGGCTGTCCTGACACTCATATATATTTAACATCTGGTTCATTTCGTATGTTATAGATCATAATTGTTTAATCCTTGTTTTTCTGAATCCTAATAAACACGCAGACACAAACACTACAGCTGCTCCAGCTGTGATGTGATTGATCTGTTCAGCTGCGATCCCGTGCGCACTTTGCAGGTCTAATGAGATTTATTAGGCTTTAAAATTCTAATAATAACCTCTTACTCGTTATTAGTGAGAATAATTTTAGAGACACACAGACAATGTTTAACATAAATGAAGGTATATTGTGATTGTGGAGACGTGTGTGCTTCCAAATGCCAAACGTGCTGATTGTTACCTTGTGTAGGCAGCCACAGAGTTTGCGCTTCGACCAGGTTTTAGCCGGTCTAAGGCACAAGTGATTTTGATTCCAATGAGCTGTGCACAAGCTAGCAAATGTGCCTGGCCACGCCTTCATTTTGCCTTCATTTTTAGCCCTCCCGCCCATGCCACACAGACTAGGTGCAAGTTCATTTGCTATCCTGCAGACGTAGCAAAAATGGTAACTGTGCTGGTGTAAGATAGCAAAGCAACCTGCGCCCTCGGTGCATCCACTTTGCGGCAGGTTTAAGATAGGACCCTCAGGGTTGAATCATCAGTTCTAGGGATGCATGATAACATCAGCATGTCAATGGTATCATCGGTCGATAAAGTCCTTTCTTCATAAATGCAGCAATTCTTACTTTTAGGTGATTGTACACTGATGAAAAGGGTTAAGGTTAGTGTTAAAAAAGTGGGAATTCAGAGTGGGGGAAAAATACTTTTGGAACCAGCAACCCCTCCCACTGTTTTCTACCCATCTCTCATTCATTGCCCAGCAACAGTGTTTTCAAATAACTCAACTTGAGCACCAAGCATATTGTGTTCTGCAGCAGTCCTGCTGTACCTGAAGTGTAGTCAGGAGCTCGTATTTCACAGTTGGTACCATATGTGCCGGTCTGGCAAACACACTTGCATTCTGTGCCGGAGAGAACCGGCTTGGCGTTGTTGGGGCAGGGAGCACACTTGCAGGTATCAAACTCATCCACGTACTGCATCAGGGCCTTCCTCAGGTGTCTCCTCTTTGTGGCGGCACAAGGGATCCCCCGAACCAGATCTATGATGGGGAGCACCTGGACAAACACACACATGCATACGTGAATGCGCCATCAGCTTTTTGTAGACTTACTGTTTTTGAATTTTCTGCAGGATTGAAGACATTTCAGTGGTGCTTGAGTTAACCTTGCTCTCGATCACAACAGGGTTTTCAACAACAGACTTGGCCCAGTTCTTATAGGCTGTTCGGTCAGGAAGTGAGCCCTGCCCTCCCCAGGCCAAAGCTGCTGCCTCTCTGACTCGACCTCCTTTCACCATGGAGAAAGACTTTGTTGATGCTCGAACGTATGAGCCTGGACCAAAGAAATGTTTGAGGAATGAAAGAAGGAAAGTACAATTTAATAACAAGATAACAAGTCTTTTCACAGCCATGATTAGTAGAGCATGAATAAACAAGGTGTGCTTTCTGGCAGATTTTGGAAGAAACCTTCATATTTCTCAGTCATCCTGTTGTCATTGCATCGGGTTACACTGCTGTATTGCGTGTAGAGGATGACGGTAAAGGCGACCTCATGGCCCAAGCAGGTTTTGATCTGTTCTTCTGTTTGAACTGTTGGAGTGGAAGATTGTAGTAAAACATGATGCAAAAAAAGGAAAAGGAACTGAAAATAAAACATTATATAGCACTGTATGGCTGTGCCGTTATACCTGTACTTTTGAGTTCCTCTCGGTTGTACTGGTACAACATGTCATAGTTGCCTCCCAGTATCCCCGAGCCGTAGTAGTGCGTACCAAAGCGCTGGAAGATCTCCCTGTAGAGGGCGTAGTTATAGTCAAGAGGAAGTGCGTGAAGGAACTGGAGAAAAGGCAGTGACAGGACAAGGTCTTCCTGGTCCTTCACCTTGAAAGTGGACACGGGCAGAGCCTGGTGCACCCGTAAAAACTTGGAGTCCTTTCGGAAGGAAAGATTGGAAATGACAGAGAAGAGGAAGGAAACGATGAAGAAGAAGGTTACGGTTAAGATTAGCGAATGCTTTATGTGAATGAAGATCCTCACAGGAATATCACTACAAAGGCGTGTGTGTGTGTGTGTGTGTAGTTTAAGTCTCTCACGGTTTTCTTAGAAGCCTCAAAAGCCTCCTTGTTAGAGCTGGAGAGATGCCTAGATGTCGCACTACCGAAAAACAGGGGGAGGAAAATGAACATGAACTCCCTGTGTCCTCCTGGACTGCTGGTTCCTCTCGACGAACTCGTCTTTATATCGACAGGGTCGGTGTGCAGCGTCTGGGGCTCGGTGCTGAAGTCCTCCACCACTGCAGCCTTTAGAAGCACAAACGTCATTAATGAAAGATCAGAAAAAACAGTATCAACAAAAATAAAACCATACAATTTAAAAGCCTTTTCTTAGTAAAGCCAATGCTGGAAAAAGAGTCTCTGCAAACAACTGATTTCAAATTATTATGTTGAATCCTCTGTGTTTTAAAGGTGAAAATTTCATGTTCCAACACTATTTTTTCCTTCCTGGCACCAATACTGATAGCTGAACTTAATTAATGCAGGCTACTGACCCTTTATGAATGTGATATGATTGCTGTCATTGGTATAGAGCCTGGCTCAGGTTAACAACATCTGACGCACTGGATGCTGCTGAGGAGTGTGGTCACGTTTTGGGGCTAATGAATTACAGATTGGTCGCAAAGAGTCACGAACCCATGAGGCACGAGTAGGGTTGGGTATCGATAGGTTTTTTTTCGTTTTTTTAACCAACCATAAATGTCTGCATTTGACGTCCTCAGAGTAAGACTCAACAATCAACTATCTTTCTGATGTGTTTATTAACAGCAACTGACAAATCTGACTCATTCTACCATCACCATCTCACTGCTAAGATGGCAAGGGCCAGAGCCAACACTGACAATGGCTCTTCGGGAACCTATGAATGACATCATGGAGCCTGTGTCTGTGTTTTATACGTCTATAAGCAGCAGCCATTGCTTTCGTAGTTTCTCTCAATCACCACTCATAACCCTCCAGAAGTGTGTGGCAGGGCCTGCATCCACAAGACCACACCCTCCACCTGTACCTTCTTATTTTCTTGTTATTTTACTGTAGCTCTCTATGGGACAGCGTCACCTCTGGGTAACATTCGCATTTTTGGCCGTTTACACTTGCACGGTACATCCTCAATTATGGTGCGATACATTAAAAACAAGGCGGGAACCTAAAGAAACTAATAGCAGTGTTTGAATTAATCACATGACTCTCTTGAGGCAACGTTGGATCCCTTTTTTGCAGCCTTCCTCACATGGTTCAGCTCCATCACCTCCACCACCACAGATATGGTCTGAAAAAGTTTCTCTGTCATTAACAATCTGCAAACGATGTAATCACATTAATGGATGAGTGAAGTTTCATTTTTAGCTAAACCATGACATTTTTGGTATTGTGTATGTAGGTTCATAAGTAGTGAGCAAAGATTGTAGCAACACAACAAATTGTTGTAACATACTCAATGCTGGGCCACACTTTAAGTGGCAGGTGGGTACCGTCACAGGCGACTAGCTGCTAGGTAGGTTAGGCAGCTTGGTTTTTGGATATGCTCAAAGTTGGACAGAGCCAGGCACTGCTGAGATAGCGAGGGTCAGTGCCACCATACTAAGAGCTTCACAATGGCTCTTTGGAGACCGTCTAAAAGCAGCAGCCGTTGCTTTTGTTGATGCTACATCAGCTCGCTTTTTTTCTGCAGCATGAACGTCAGCTTGATTAGGCAGCTCCTGGTCTGTGTTCAGCACTGATTGAGTAGGATAAAATAAATGTAACATGACTGTGGACACTTCTATTATTCTGGTTCTTGCCCAGGAGGATGACATCCCCCTTTTTAATCCTGTCTACAAAGCTCTGATTGGTCATTTGTTTAACGGAAGCGGCTGTCAGTAAGCACAGCATATTTTGAATCACTAAGCAGGTTTGAGACGTGGGTGGTGATTCAGAGGGACTGTGCCAAACAAATATCACAATTAAAAATACTACCTTAATGTCAAAGCTGGCAAAGTTGTGAGGGACCCGGTGGTAGAGCAGTGTGCTCCGAGGCCTCTTGATGTCACAAGTTCCTCCCATAAACATGTTGTCCAGTACTGCTCCCCGCTGCTCCTCTGCTAAGGCATCAAACCTGCAAACACAAATCATTGACTTTCCTTTACAATAAGCACCAAATTACAACAATTCACAGGCAGACCGATATTATTGGCCGATGACATCAGATTATTACTGATAAGAGAAATTGTAGAGCAGTAAACTAGAGCAATGAAGGTTTTATTGGAAGCATTGTCTATAGGATAAGATACTATATTTATGTTTGTTTACTAGTTTATGTGTTTTATGTATAATTATCTCAAACAATTTACTGTTCAAAATTAATCTTATATTTACTGTTACTGACATTTTTAGCTTATTGTTCAGCTGTTGATGTCAGGTAACTTTGTGAGGCAGCTGGATTCGCGATCACATGATATATATTATGGTGCAGTTCCATCCAAATCAGTGAATGGAGTAAATAATAATGATAGAGGAATATAATAATAAAGTTGTTCTTTTGTACACTGAGGCCTGCTCCCCAGATGACAGGGTGTAGGCCAGTCAGCCCAGGGGTGCCGGGAGCCAAACCCAGCGAGAAGACCACGCCAGCACGACCTCGATGCTGTGTCCCCTGTTACGCACCGAGGCTGCGTTCATCCCAGTGATTAGTCATGTTCACTGAGAGGCTGCTCCGCCTGGTGACTTAGCACAGAAAGTGAAAAAGGAGGTGGAGTGGATGGACATATGCATACATATGCAGGACTTTCTGCACATTTTCTGATAGCTTATGGATACGGACAAGGCGGAGCAGTACCTCCAGTAGCCATTGGGGGCAGTGTAGCAGTGTAGTCAATAATTCAAGCAAGACACGATAAAGATAAAGTTTTAAAAATCTGGAAGTACTGTAAATGATGGTAGTTAACAGTTAATAGTCAATTAGTTAGAGAAATAATCTTGCAATATCGCACAATGTATTTTAAGGCTGCACAGGCCACCTCCATCTACAACACTGCCTCCCTTTTTGCTGCTTTCTCAATAGGTAGGCTTTTATGACCTCCTCCAGCATCGTCACGTTTTCTGAAACTTCCGTTGCTTGCACTTATTCTTCTTTCTCCAATGTAAAGGACACGTGGAATATGTGGGCAGTGATAGTTACATTGTTTGAAACATCTTCGTACGTGAAAGGACGTTAGATACACACATGGACTGAGCCTTCTGTCCGTACCTTGCGCTCATATTGTCCGTACTACTACACGTGTTCTGAACTGAGAAGTACCCGCAGTAGTCATTGGGGCAGTGTAGCTGTGGAGCCAGTTGTGCAAGCGAGATACAACCACAGGATACGATGAAGATATTTTTAAATAGGCATATTGTCAAATAGGCAGTGAAAAAAATTCTCCATCCACGTGTTGGGATGTATTTAATGGCACACAGACAACCTCTGTTAACAACGCTGTCTCAGCGTTAGCCACTTTCTCAAATATACATTATTACAGCCTCCTCCAGCATCGCTATGCTCACTGTTGCCATAAACTTTTGATGCTTCTTCAGAGTTGACTCTGAGCGGTGCCCTCTAGTGGATGTATTGATACATCCATGCCAAGATAAAGGACACATGGAAGTTTGTAGGAACTGGCGCTTATGTGCCGTTTTTAACGCATGTGTCTATTTTCATATGTAAAGCGAGCATAAACAAGCTTTCAGACGTTACTCAAGTTATGTAATGTAAGTTACAGAATGTAGCCTAAATAAGCTGCATAACATACGTATGTTATGTATGTGAACTAACAGAACTAATGTAGTTAGTGTATGTAATATGTGTGTAATTTTAACCCAATTATATTTTCCTAAACCTACCCAAGTAGTTTTTGTGGCTTTATTTTAAAAATCTACCCAGACATTGCACATTTTAATTATTGCTAACTTGGCAGACCTGAAAGAACCTTTTTCTTCTACAAGATAAAAATTTCTTCTGTAGTCTTTTATTTATTTGGCTCCCAAATAAAATCTTCTGTGACCCACCTCAGGATCGCGACCCATCTTCTTGGAATGACCATTTCAGACGATTTGGAAGTTAGGACACGTTGGAAAGTGACAGAAGAGGAGAAGCGAACAGGAATGCGGCCCCGTTCAGGCACAGCAGTGACCTTTTGACCTTCAGCTTACCCATTTCCCACCAGGTCAGACCCGGGGGCCGGCCTCTTTTCCAGTGGACACACAATTGTGCGGTCGACACAGTCTCTCTCATCAGAGTTATCTCCACAGTCGTTCTGATTGTTGCATGTTAGCGTTGAGTTAATGCAGCGTCCTGCAGCAGAAAAGATATTTTGTAGACGACAAAATGTTGGTATGTGTCCTGGCTGGAAAACATCATGAAATCAATTTTTTAAACAAAAACACTTATTACCATTATCACACTTAAATTTATCTCTGCAGTCAACGGGTGGTAACTTGCACTCTTTGGAGGGGTGACAGGGTCTCTCCTCTGTCAGCGTCTCGCTGCAGGCCGCTCCACCGAACTGAGACGGCCTCAGGAGAGACCGTGTCCGAAACTGTGGCAACAATATGAGACAGACTGACTCAGATTATGATTCATTCCCTCTGAAAACATGTCATTTACCAACTCTGTGATCACCAATTAAAACTGGTTCGAAAAGAGAGAAGAATAGACAGAACAGGAGTAGAGACAGGTGCCCATTTTCTTAAAGGACGCCCACATTCTGCAAAAAAAGAAAAGGAACTTGCTCAAATTTCTAATAAAATTCAACTCTTTCCTGCAAAGAGAAGAGCTTTTTCAAATGATCCCTGACAGAACTGACGATAAAATGTGCTCATCATAAGAAATACTATCAAAGGACTTGTCCCCCCCTTTCCTTTTTGAGTATTGTTTTATTTTTTTGTCTTTCTCTTTCTAAGAACCTCTCATTTATTTCTTAGCAGCAGGGTCGTATACTCCTTGGGATTTTCTGGGAATATTTTACAATTACAGACAAATTCAGGTGGATTTTTTTTTAAGGCTGATGCTCATGTTAAGAGTCAGTGGGCCTGCTAGTGGAAGATATACTTCTATAAACAAAGCCTGCAGAAAAAAGACCATGTAATTGGGATATAAAATTTTGAAAATGTAGTTGATAGCGAATGTAAAACAATGTAGTTTCCTTTTTTGTGCTTCGTCAAACATAACAAAGGAAATTTATACAGTACTAATTTGTTTTTCAAAGCACAGATGTTTTCAGGCACACTGGAGCTGCAGGTAAAGTGGACGTAAAGAGCAAAACTCCAGTGTTGGCAGTTTGTAGCAGTCTGGTTCTGGTTAGTTAAAGATGATCGTTTCCTTTATCATTAATTTTAATCAAGTGCTGCCAGTGCCTAAACAGAACCATTTAAAAAAAGTTTAATAATGCTGTAATCAATACAGATTGATTTTGTTTTGCAAGATGGGAAAAATGAAGTAGGTCATCTGGAACAATTTAGCGACTGTGACTTGGACAAAGTAATCTGTTTTTGCTTTACAAATTTGTTGTATGTGAACTAGGGAACAGAGTTGGCTTCAGGATATGGCCTCAATATTTCTAATATCCTTTCTGTAGCCCTCGCCAGCAGTGATATTTTTATCATTCATTGTACTGTACTGCCTTTAAAATCTCATGTCAACAACATTTTGCG
>JAJHUR010112070.1:12989-33218 GCA_027495735.1 Lutjanus campechanus | reverse complement strand
ATTGTCCTGAGTCAACCTGCCTTTTAGTGTGCAAACCCCAAGTCCAAAAAAGGTGGGACGTTGGAAATGATTTGCAAAAACTTTTCGATCTATATATAATTGTGTATGGTACAAAGAGAAGATATTTAAGTTCAAATTGATAAACCTGACTGGTTTTTGTAAATGCAAAAATGTATATATATATTTTAATGCAGTTCTGCCTGAGGGGTCAAAGGTCACAGGTACTCAGTGTTGGTTTCTGTCTTGTCCCTTATGTGTAGAGATTTCTCTGAATCCTTAAATGATATTATGGATTGTAGGTGGTGAAATTTCTTGCAGATTTGTCTTTCTTAAACTGTTTGACTATTTTCTCACATTTTTTTTCACACAGTGGTGTACCTCGCACCATCTTTGCTTAATGAATGAGCCTGTCAAGGATTACAGTTGAAGGATTACAAGGATTACAACTGAATGACCCTGTCAAGGATCAAGGATCTTTCATATCCAATAATGATACTATCACCTGTTACCAGTTAACCTGTTTACCAGTGGAAGGTTCCAAACAGGTGTTTTTGAGCATTCCACAATTTTTCCAGTCTTTTGTTGCCCCTTTCCCAGCTTTTTTGGAACATGTTGCAGGCATCAAATGTACAAGAAACTGTATCAGTTTGAACATCAAGTATTTATAAATCTTTGCGTTCTGTTTTTGTTCCTGTTTTACACAGCATCCCATATTTTTTGGAATTTAGGTTTGTAAGAGAGGAGCTAAAAATTTAAATGACCCAAGAATGAAGCTGAGAGACAAACACAAAAAAATCATCTCTGACTGCACATTCACAAATATACAGTAGAGACGACTACATACACACTGTACTGTAAGTACTGTACACAAAAGCGCAAAGACACACGTGTGCATGTCCACACAGCTGCACATGCTTGAGCAAAGCTAGCATCTGTCTTAGAAACATCCGTCAGTGCCTCCACATCTGTGTGCTCCAGCTCGAGCCGTTTGCTCCAGCCCCCACACCCCGCACACGTTCCCCTCTGCCGGGCTTGGCCTTGTGCCACCCTCCTTTAGTCCTCCAGCTGAGTGATACATGCGTAACCGCAGACAGCTATACAGTCCTGTAGCCTATTTAAAGTATTCCTAAAGGGAATGTGATACGCTGGGTTTTATTTGAAACGTCTTCTTTGATTGAGAGGGAGATGTGGCACACTTACCATAATGGCACTTTTAATGGCTCTAATGTGGAATGTCTTTTCACGGTAACACATGTTCAAAGCTTTCCTGGCATGCTCGCTGACGCAGCCAGTGACGCCCGGCAAACTACCCCTCATCTGTCCAAAACGCGACTTTTCTTTGTGACTTCCTCAGAGTCGGACATCAGTTGGGGGAACATCATTGGTGAAAACATTGCTTACAGCGTCTGCTGTTGCAGGGCAGTTATTTAAAAAATTTATACCAATACAATTACAAGTTACCTGTTCAAAAATGTTATCAAAAACCTAAGTATCATAATGTTAAAGTTACTTTTGGATTACCTCAATACCAAATGGTGAAATTGTTCAGCCTAATATAATATTTTGTGTTCACTGTAGGTTTATTAATTTTGTCCAGCTACTCCTTTGTTATGTGTGTGACTCCACGTTTAAATTAATAATCGAAATTATGCGCATTTAAATGTACTGTTAAGTACAGTATGCTATTCACACTTAACACTCAAACTTTAGGTAAAGTGACAGAGACTTAAATATATATATATGTATATATAGTTTTATATATTTATCCTTATATGTTTTATATATCCTCATATGTATTTTCACAGCTGAAGGCAGAACTTGCACTGTGCTGTGATGTTCCTCTCTTCTGATTTAATTGGAATTTTCACCCAGTAGAAGCATTTTTTCACCTGAGACCACAATAATGTAAGACATGTGAGTGATAAGATTAGTTGCAGAGTGTTGTTGTGACATTCATGAAATGTCGTAATGTGTGCGTGATGTACTTGGACTTGCACATTGTTCTTCATTTTAAAATGTATTTAAAATTTTCAATCCTGCATGTTTACCATTTTGATTAAAAGTATCTGCAATATGTAATGGAATACAATTACCTTTATTTTGTATCCCAATAACGTAATCCTGTTACATGTATTCTATTACTTGCCAAACCTGGTTTTAATTCAAGGAATTTGGGTTGATCTTAGTTTTCTTTTTGGAGATAGTGTTGTGTCTTTTTAAAAATGCTGTTGTTGTGGATTTGAGAGGAAAGTTCAAACCCTGTGATGATGTTGTTGTCTTGGTGTGTTCAGTGACAGCATCATTCCCTCCCCTCCCCATCACCACCTTCACCCCCAACTTACCCCTGCCCCGAGGTCATTAGTCATAAGCATGGAGGGAGGGGAGGGAGACAGTGCAGAATGGATCCTATTGTTAGCCCCACAGGCCAGAGGGTGCTGTCTCACCCGGGGAAGTATCGCCATTTGGACTATGCTTGCAGCCAAGTGTGTTTTCATGGGTGTCCATGCGCGTGTGTGTCTGTTTTCCTGCGAATGTGCACACGTGTGTGTTTCTTTGCAATTGCATGCGTGTCAGTGTGTGTCTGCGCAAACATATCACCACGGCAACTGCTCATTTTGGTTGCTCATTTCCATCTAGCATGTGACGTGACGCAGCCTGACACCACCACATGAGCATGCTGTCACAAGCTAATTTGTAGACTTGTTGTCTTCTATCACATATCATCACTGTTGCCTTTAAAGGTATTTCCATATGTTGGCTTCTCTGAGTGTGTGCTGCATACATGTGTGGGTCGGTGGGTGGGTGCACACACCAGAGACGGCTTGTCCTAATCTGTATTTATGTACTTGTGGTCAAATTAATACAGATTACCATAATCATATCTGGCTGTGACATGACATTGATTTCCCGCCAGCTCTCTTTCATACATCTCGGCAAACCCATTCCTCTTTACTCCCCTTTGAATTCAGCCCAGATTGCTAGGGCCCTATCCAGTGAGTGAGCACACCTTGTTTCAAGAGACCTGGGCCAAGGGGAAAATCAAGCTTTATTAACTATGTAAGGGAAAAGGCTCACCCTGCCAAAATGGCAGCCGCCCTGTACACTGTTCAGCTGGCAATCCAACAGCCAGAGAAGGAGGGATGGGATTGGAATCCAAGCAAAAGTAAAAGTGATTTTTTTTCCCAGACCTCCTGTTGCAGAGAGACAGCATGTAAGAACGTGAGGAGAGGAGTGTGAAGAGGCTTAACTGAACCATCACATTCTTTCTCATCATTATCCTCTTCTGATGCATTGTACTTCTTTTAAAAAATGGATTATTTCTCTGCATTTAGACTGGGAAAAATCTATCTGTACGCTCCTTTTATAAAGGTTCCATGTGGATCCCTTCCTGAGAGCTCTATCTAGAACCCAACATAAAGGGTTATACCTAGAACCATCTGTGAAAGGTTCAACCCAGAACCCCCTACAAGAGGTTATAAGGGAGAATCCCTCTATGGTATAATGATTCTACCCAAAACCCTCCCTGGAGGCTATCCAGAACCAGCAAGAACCTTCTACTAAGAGCCTTCTTATATTCCATGGGTTTTATCAAGAACATGCCCTGGGGGTTCTACCAATGTCCTTTCTTATATTCCAAAGACTTTTTCTTAAATGCAGTGAGGGCCACAGACTTCCTTATTATATTCCTAGATTTTTATTTTTTAGGCACAGAGAGGGTTCTATTGAGAACCTTTTTATATTCCAAGGATTTTATCTAGAACACACTCAGGAGATTCTACCAAGATTTTTTTTTAATGTTACAATGGTTTTATCTAGAACCCACCCATAGTGTTCTACTGAGAACTTTTTTTATATATATATTATGGTTCAAAACAACCTTAACACACGCATAATGTAAGAGATCTCTTTCTTCTGAAAAGCATGTCCTTTGGATGGAAAGGGTCCTTTTGAAACTAATAGTTTTACAAAGAACCCTTGACAAACCCTTGCTTCAAAAAAGTGTTCTTCAGAAGCAGATGGTTCTGCAGAGAGCATCAGCCCTTCAGAAAGAACCCTTTTGGAGCCCTAATTTGTAAGAGTGTATAGTTTAAATTCTCTTTACAATGATACGGAAGAGATTGTGACACTGCTACGACCCCCAGCCTGCGAGTGGTTACATTAACGCCGTGACCTGGACCTATCCCTCTGTGTGCTTGCCCTTTCCTCGCTGTGCTTTACAGGGTGTTAGCAGTTGTATGTTTTGGTGTAAGCTGAGTCTTGAGTCTGAGCAGAGCAGAGCTTGGTAGGGAGGAGGCTCCCAGCATGTTGGAAGCCATAGCACCACCGGCGCCAACTCCAATGAGACATGAGTTATAGCTCCGGCTTCCCCGAAATCAAATAAATAATCTTTGCCTTATTTATTTGCTCAGGCTCTCATTATGATTTGCAGCCTCTCAATTATTCTATAGGGGTAAAAGGACTTGCTTTCTCTCTTGTCACGCTTTGCTTTCCCTGCACACACACACACACACACACACACACACACACACACACCCACACACACACACACACACACACACCTGTCACCTGTTTTTCCATTTATATTTCAGTCTGGATATTTCATTATTAAGTAATTGCAGCCAGGTTATAATAGTGTAAAATCATTGTCAGAACATTTATGCAGCGGCAGGGTCCACCATTCCTGCTCACCAGCGCCGACAGAAGCAAAAACATTCAACCAGCCTACCTATAAACACACACACACACACTCGAAATGAGTCTTTGGTAGCAACAGTGTTACAGCTATCAGAGCCTCTTGGCCATGTGTTGAGTGCAATAATGGTAAAGGCAACGACAGGCTCAGCCCATACTCTCAATTAGGCTCCCCAAGTGCTAGGTGTGGAAAGGTGTCTGGCAAAGCGCCTGACCGCAGCACTCAAAGACCACTTTGTCTGCGCACCTCACACCCACTGTACCTGCTCATGTTGTGGAAACAACCCAACGTTGTCACACAGATGATTTAATAAAATTGGATCCCCAAAATGAGACTTCTAGTGTTTCAGGGGTGCAATAGTCGTAATGGAAACATATACCCTCCATCCCCCGCCCTCCCTTTGGCTATACAGGCATCCTTCCAGAGTGAGAATGAGCGGGGGAGACCCGGGGTAAACGGATACTTCCCCGCTGTGAGCCCAGTAGTCTGGGTATGGCAAGAGTAACCCCATGTCCATCACGAGCTCATATCTAGCCACAAGCCTGGCTGTTGCTGCAGCTTATAGACTTGTTAAATGATGATTGCGAAAACAGAAAAAGTCGAAAGGGAAAATAAAGGTAGCACCAGTGGGGTTGAGGTACTGCTGTGGTTTTGTAAGTTGGTTTTAGGATCTGTGGGATGCCTGTTTTGTCTCCTGTAGCTCAGGCGAGGGCTTGATGTTTCAGGATACGTGTTTACAGGAGTGACTTATAATAATCACCTCAATTACAAACTGGACTTTCATGGAGGCATGGGAGTATAACGAGGGAGCTCAGTATTATCGACCAGTGTTGGCCAAAGGCTGGGAACGCAGGAGGATGATCAAATTGCAGAAGAGGGTTGGCAGTATTGGAGGGCTGAGCTTGGAAACCATGGAGGTGGCAGCAAAGCCTACACTACAAACTGATGTCTTGGAAAAAATGGAAATTGGTGACGTATTCTTAAAGGCCCAAAGGCATGAAAGGATGTGAGAAATGGCAGGTTCATTCATTGCTTCCTCCCCTAGAGGTGCTTCTTAGTTTTGGATGCTCTGCTGTGCCTGTAGCCATACTGTACATTTACAGTATTCAAACGGTGCAGAGATAAGAAGTTTAGCCTGAATCCAAACCTCCGCATCTCTGATTATTTCAGTAACATGACAGTTCAGTCTGCATATCCAGTACCTCCAGTCCTAGATTGTGGATAACATGTAGGATAAACTCCTCTGCATATCTCTGTGCATTCTCTGGACATGTGACAGCACACATGACAGATTTCTTGTTGCGTGTTCTGATAATCTAGCGATATTGTGAACAGATGATAATCCATATGTGTTTTCCACACTGCCATTTTTCTGTGCATACTGTGTGCTGCCTGTCTTGGAATGATTTCCTCCATCTTGGAGCAATATTTATAGCTTTCGTCTGTAACACTTTATGTCTATATGCTGTTCATGGCCATTTGCAGATTTGTTGATGTAGATATAGTACACATGTTTTTACAGCGGTTTATTGTGGGCACTCACGAATAAGAAATATGGATTACTATCGTATTATAATACTATTCATCATGTTATAACAAGAAATGTTTCATATTATGATGTGCTAACTTATTGTTATAATGCGTTCCCTTCTTGTTGATAACTTATTGTTATGACATGCTAACTCACATCATTATTAGAGATGATAACGATTAATCGATGATCAAGTAATTGGTCATTAAGAATCTGGTCGTGTTTTTGGTATGTGTTTAATATGTAGGCCTTTATGTCTTCATATGTTTCATAGGCTATGTAATGCTGTCAGAGGGTATGTCATTTGTTGCTATGGAAACAAAGCTTTGATTTAGGAGGGAAAAAAACATTTGGTCTTGTTTGATCAGGAAAATTTGTTTGTCTTGTTTTGACCAATTAATTGATCTTTCATGTTACGTATGATTGATTAAGGAAAGTGCTCATAATTTGCAACCTTAATTTTTATAACTGCGTAACTTTTCATCATAACATGATAACTTAAATTGCTATAACTTGATAACTTATTGTTATAATATGATAACTTATATTATTATAACTTGGTAACTTATTGTTACATGTGATATTTTATTGTCATAATGTGAAAACATGGTTTTATGTAGTATCTTATATTATCATAACTTGTAATGTGATAACTTTAATTTGATAACTTCTTGTTATAACTTATTTAGTTGTAACATGATAGCTTAGATCGATCTAATTTTACAACTTCTATTGTTATAATGTGCTAACTTGATAACTTATATTGAAAGAAAGAAAATTTAATGTTTGTATCATGAAATATTTCATGTTATAACAAGATAAACAGTTAATTGTTATAACAAGAAAAGTATATTGTAATAACACGAAAAAGTCTCGTTATAATATGAAAAACATCATCAAGGTTTATAACAATAAACCTTTTACATTTTTAATAATATTAACAGTAATTACCTTAATAACACATTAATTTCAAAGGAATGGAAATGTTTTCACTGTGAAGCAGTGTAGTTAGATAGCTCTCATGGGATGAGGGTTAGGGTAATGGGGCAGTGGGTAAACAGGTAAACACCCTGGTGACGTGTGTATTTGTTTACCCACAGTGTGTGTTGACATATATTGCCAGGGGACTCTCAGCACAGGGTGGGGCATTAGGGGTGTGTGTATGCCTCTATGTGTGTGGTGTGGTTTACAGACTCTATAAATGGCACACATTGTGGTTAGCACCTGGGTGTGACAGAGGTCCCTTTATTAATATAAAAGGAAAATTACCCTTAACTGCTGGTAAAGCTTGTACTGATAAGTATAGGTGATTTAGGACCGATTACATCACACTTTTCTACATCAGTTAAATTAAAATCGGCCACGTTGCTCGCATAATATTCACAGATCCTTTCCAGGGAGTCAAATTAGAGGCTGATGCAGAGGTGAGTCTGTATCAGCGGAATGAGATTTGAAAGAACAGCACTGGTTGGGACCAAATTTACACAAACATGATAACAGTGTGTTTTCAAGTTTCAGGCAGGTTATTCCATTTTAGCTCCTGACACAATTTGCTGTCTTTAAAATGTGCTCTTCTTAAACTCAACTCATAGCTATATGACTGGTCCGGGCTCACTGTGTGTGTGTGTGTGTGTGTGTGTGTGTGTGTGTGTGTGTGTGTGTGTGTGCGTGTGTGTGTGTGTGTGTGTGTGTGTGTGTGAGCACTCCTGTCCATACATCACACAGCCATCTCCAGCCTCTGTTCCAAAATGATTTAGACAGGTTCGTGAGGTTAAATCTCGCGGCCTGCGACATGGAGGTTTACTTCCATAATTACGATCTGCAGGGTTATTCGTGTACTTTATGGGTCTGAACTTGTGACCTTGGATGCATCGTGGAACAATTTATGATTTCTTTTTTCTTCCCTCTTGTACATGATAAACATCTGCAAAATTCCCCCGAGCTGACTCCGATGACAACTTACAGCGAAGGAGTTAAAAAAAAAAATGAAACAGCAGAAATCTCCCCTTTCCTCTCTACCTCCCTCGTCCCTTCCCTGTCCTCTTATCCCTCTCTTCTTCTTCTTCACTCTAATGTGTTTCTGTAGTCTTTGGAGGTGGAGTGGGGGGGGGGCAAATCCTGCTGCACATCTGAGGTTTATTTGGCTTCCCCCTGGGAAGTGCACTGAAGCTCTGCATCTCAAGGAAATTGCCAGCGCTTTCTGGTCGGCTTGGCACACTCTCAAACACACTCTCACACACACACTCACAGACGTACACACACACACACACACACACACACATGCTCCTCAGCTGGCTTAAGTCCCCCCCGTCTTCCCCCTGTCACAGTGGCAAAGTTTGTCCGCTTTTCTAGCCCTCAGTGCCACAATCCTTTGGTGCATGTTTCCATCGAGTGCACATTATTTTGATGTATAACCCCTTTGTCTCAACATCAACAATATGGTACCATTCTGGAAAACCCCTATATGCCTCCTCAGGCATGTTTGAATGATAATGTTGTCACAAAGCAGGAGTCAGTGCTAAAAATGGTCTGTCAACTTTCAAAAATCCAACTTTCGAGAAAGTAAAGATTAAAAAATAATGGGAAAGAAAGTCTAAAGATTGCATAAAATTATCAAAATCTCAGTAATACCATTTCCTTGCAGAAGAACTTATTTGTTCTTGTTTAAATGAGTAGCATGATTAGTAAAGACACCACAAACAAGTTAGATTGTTGTTGGGATTTTTGGTTTATTTTTTATGCTACCTCCAGACCCATTTGTCTTCTTCAGATTCCAGACCCAAGGGGGGAGGAAAAAACTACCCAAAAGAGCTCTCTTGGATGCCCCTGTGGTAGACGAAACATGATGAAGTGCCCTCTAGGGTGCCCTTCCAGCAGATAAAACATGATAAAGTGCCTTCTAAGGTGCCCTTCCAGTGGAGAAAACATGATAAAATGCCCTCTTAAGTTACCATTTCAGTGGACAAAATATGATAAAATGTCCCTGCATGCAGCTGGTGCCCTTTTTAATTTTTTTGGCCCCTGCCCCTCAGACAGTCTGAGTCCACCACTGGAAGCCAAGACACAGAATGATGCCACCTCACCCCTCCTGCTCCTGTGCTCATCCTCCCCCTGCATCTATTCCCCACCTGGCTGCCATTGAGATCAACATCAGGGGGGGTTGAACACAGAGGGAGGCAATCAGACAGGTGGCTCTTCCTACGACCCGGATGTACTTATTCCTTGATCCCCGGCGACCCTGACAGGAAGTGAATCGCTGGCCAAGTGACCTCTCTGGTGGCCCTTCCTGTCCCCATGTTGCCTCGCAGGAAGGAAGGATGCGGTCTGTTGTCCTCAGGCGCCGCTCACTCGCTCTCCCCTCCTCAGCCCGACTGGAGAAACCAGATTATTGATTCCAGGCTCGTCTCTCCCTGGTGCTCACTTTTTTTTTTAATCCTTCCTTTTGTCTCTTCTATTTCCCATCTTCATCTCTCTTCTTTTCTCAGCACCCACTTTATCCTCTCTTTGACATAATTCCTTTCGTCTTTCGTTGTCTTTTCTGTGCCCTTGTGAGATGTGGGTAAACACTGCGGACATTGACAAACCGCAAAGTCCCAAATCGTAGTCGATTACACTCCAGAGGCTAACAAGACCCTTGATTTATAGTCTCCATTTTATGTATCTGACAGTGACTTGTTTATTTGTGTTATTGTTATTTTATTGGCCATTTATTTACATTAAATGTGGCAGTCATTTCATGTGGCAGAGAAATCCCAACGTAAGGCTTCTGGGTTTAGTCTGCTCTCAAATGATGCACACGCACGTTGTGAATTACAGGACACCATTTGGTGGTAGTTAGGAAGCGAAGGGGACTTCCAGGCAGACAGAGAAAGAAACCTCACTACCAACATCAAACGTTGTTTTTGTTGTTCTTCTGGCTGTAGTTTAAGAGCAGGAACTCAAAGGAAAAAAGGTGAGAAGGTCATGAAGAACCTTCGCTTACTGTTCAGCTTTTGGTTGTTAATTGAGAACAGTGTTGTGCAAGAGGAGAAACATTTTACTTCCCGAGGGGTTTCAAGTGCTTATCCGTTTGTTTTTTGTCTCGGTAACATGAGCACACAACATCATGAACATGGTCACGCTCCACACTGGATCTAATGATGCAGGCAGAGCAGGTGGATTCTAACTCCTGATCAATGCTGCAGTCACATGATTTTGACCTGATCTCTGCATTTGTCACTATGTGAGTGTCACTCAGCACCGCCATGTTTACACAAGACATTGAGAATTTCAAATCACCAAGCAAAGATTTGATTTAGTCGGTCACAATTTAATTCCTCATATTCCCATTCTTTGGAAACATGCTAATGAAACTAAGGTGCAAATAGAAATGTTGTTCAGCGGGGTGGTCGTTTAGCTCAGTTGGTAGAGCGTCCGTCCCATGTATGGAGGCTGTCAGTCCTCTGCAGCGGCCGCTGGTTCAACTCCCGTCTACGGCCCTTTGCTGCATGTCATCCTCTCTCTCTCTCTCTCTCTCTCTCTCTCTCTCTCTCTCTCTCTCTCTCTCTCTCTCTCTCTGCCTCCCTTCCTGTCTACTCTTCGGCCATACTATCTAATAAAGGCATAAAAGCCCAAAAAATATAACTTAAAAAAAAGAAATGTTCAGTGAAATAAGATTTGTATAGTTCCTTCATGCTCCACACAAAATAAAATAAAAAATATCTACAGTTATTTACATATGTAGAGCTGCACACAGGAAATGATTCTACAGTGCATATTTTAAGTTTACGTCAGGTTGAATGTAAACAGCAGCAACAAGAGGGTGATGATTAAATGGTCTATATCTTCACAATAAAAGTTCGACGGGCAAATAATGTCCATCAACTAAAAAAGACGGGATGTACTTAATTCAAAGTACTTGCCACTTGTACTGAACTATATTTTAACTGTTACATCCATTTTTTTTTTTAAATATATCATGAGTGTCTTTTAGTTGTTTTTCATTCTACAAATTAATAAATAAATAAATTATACTTAATTGATCAGAGTAGGTTGATGTTGGAACAGGAATCTCCATTATCTAAATAAGACTGATTAATACGTCCAAGTCACTGCCGCTGGCCCTTCCCACCCCGACATAACCAATAATGCAACTTTGCACATTGTGGACTTTTTTTTTCTTTTTTTGCACAGCCCATTTGTAATTTTTCACAGACCCACCAACCCACACATAACTCACGTGAACACGGAACAATATGTACACCTTGTCATTTCTCTATACTGCATATACTGTTTTGATACTGCACAGACTGTTTTTATACTACAAATACTGTTTTATACTATCTGTTTATCACCTTATCTACAGACTTTACACAGTTTTTTACCTAACAAACTGTTTTCTTTATATCATACATACTGTCTTATACTACATACAAATACTATTTTTATATTGTTTATCATCTTGTCTACCTCAGGCATCTTGTTCTTGTTTACTCTTCTGTTATTTTCTTTCTTTTTATTCTTTCTTTTTTTATATTTGCTGTAAAAGTGAAAGTTTTAATTAAATATGTTCTATATAACTATTTGTTATTATTTATATATAATTTGAAATATAAATGAGTGTGGTGCTTTAAACTAGGCTCTTCTGTGGGAGCTCGTCCTGTAAAATCATCAAATCTAACAGCAAATTTGAACATAATGTAGAATTGGTGATCTCTAGAACAGCAGGACACTGTGTAATTTCTGCAGTTTCACTTGCATACTATTTGCAAATTAAATGTAAAATGCAATTCAGCGTCCTTATCATTATCCCTGTGTCTTTAACAGATAAATCAGATGGTTTCTGCTGATAAAAGTGAATCCTGTCCTTTGTTTTCTAAATGGAAATATAACACATTCTAGAAGACTTGGGACTCATGAGAGGACAGCAGGGAGAGAGCGGGAAGTGAGATGTTGTGATCCCACAGGTGTTTTTCTCCCCTCTATCATGTCAGTCTGCAACTGCATTGCCACCTAGTGGGAGAGGAGGTTTACTGTCCTCAGCCTGCTGTGGTTTAAATTAATGTATATTTAATAAACAGAGATAGTATATTCAATTAAAAAAAGATTTAAGGCGGGGATGAATGCATGACTGAGCCCAGAATCACTGTATGGTGTCCGTAATTGTCTCTTTGTTCACTGGCTATTTCAGGTCACAGTGTTGGTCTGTGACTGTAAAGTTTTCCAGCTGAGCTTCTCCAACCAAACATCAAGCCAGTGAGTTCACATCTGGAGCTTATGTGGGAGATAGACATCAATATGTCGGGGCTTCAGGCTATATTGAGAGCATCCCTACAGTTGCAAAGCATCAAAAACACTTGAAATAAAAGACTTATCAGCAGCTCTGAAGAGGCAAAAGACACTTAAAAACTGTTTCATTTTGCCACAAAGGGAGAGAGAAAAAATGGAAGGGCTGGAAGAAGGGAGGGTAAAAAGAGAGAACATGTTGTAAAACCAAGAGAAGGTTTGTTTGGCCACGTTTGGCTAATTGGTCTCAGTGGTGCAGCTAATGGTTTTAGGTTTATGTCCAAGCTCCACTGAAAAATAAGTGGGAACCAGTGAGGGGCTAGCTGCTGCTTTTTATGCATTTCATCATTTTGTATGAGAAGGAGGAGAATTTAAAGGGCAGAAAATTGAAAATGGAGACCGAAATCACCTAATTTAAAGCCACACGTAGCACATCCTGTTACTCCCTCATGTATTTAACAGATGTTAGGTAAAGTGAATTTGGAGCTGTTTCATCCATTACAAGCTATTTTAGGTTTTCACACCCCAAACGTCAAGCTCACATTTGAAGAAAAAGTTTTCATCCACTTTGATATCTTCCATGTCTGTCGCTGTCTTTCAACCCTTTCAGGTTATAAGTGCTCCTTCTCCTGACCCTCACCAGTCCGTTTTGTCCATCTTTCATCGAGTGTAGCCGAGGCATGTGGCAACAAAGCTCTGCTGTGGTCAGATGGCATCTGTCCCTTCAATAATCCTGGTGTTATCGCTACACATCAAAGCGTTAAAGGCTTGCATAATTGAGTTAACGAGTGTGTTGGTACGTAACCTGATCCTTTATTCCCTGTGAGGACCGCGGTCACAGTGTGTGACCACAGACAGAGACGAGGAGAGAGGCAGACAGAGCGAGAGGGGCCGTAAAGCCCTGCAACAACTGTGGGTTCACGCTGTGGGCCTGGCAAGCCGCACAGTGGCCTGGGCCAGTACCAAGCTAATGAAAAAACAACAGTGGGGTAATGCTGGAGTGGAGCTGGGGCCGTAGTACCGTGCCCACTGCACAACTGCCCCGGTCAGCACTGGCACTGGCCGCAGCGCCAGTTGTCACGGCCTTAATCCTGCCTGCTGAATGACCTCATCATTGCCTGCCTGCCTCCCTGCAGCTGCTGCCATGGCTCGGTGCTGCAACAGCGACAGAGTGACCTCACCTACGCAACACACACACCATCACATGCAAAGTAAGCAGATACACTGGTGTAGTGCCCAAAACATGCAAAATCTTTAAGGATAAGTTCAGCCAAACAGCATGACACTTTAAATAATTTTTAATATTGATATCTGACCATGGAAATCCAACATAGTTTTAGCTTTATCTGCTGTCTGCTCTCATGCCAATGCAATGGAGGTAAATGGATTTTTGTTGTGCTGCTCAAAGCACTTAAATAAAATCCAGCTCATCCCGGAAAGTTCACAGACCGCAAAATAGAATATTTGGATGTAACTCCTTTGTAATCACCAATATTTTGACTGATTTAGTCATAATCAGCATTTTAATTATTGGGTTATAGCCAAACAAGTGTTTTGTGAAGTCCCAGGGATGTTTGACCACCAAAATCTAATCAGTTCATCTTTGAGTCCAAGTGGACATTTGTGCCAAGTTTGAAGGCGTTCTTGTGATATCACGTTCACAAGAATGGGATGACCCAAAAACATGCATGAAAAACTTTTTTTTCAAAAATTCCCTCAACATACATTCATGAATGTAAACAAAAAAGTTAGGCTGCTGATTGAAGTAGTATGAAAGATTAGAACTCTGCCAGGAAAAAGAAATGGTCACATTGGAAACTGCAGGTCTGTGGATCGTCAGTAGTAACCAGGGCATTGTTTCTGGGGAGACACATTGCTATCAATTTTTTCCATACATCCAAAGTCCATATTAGATGATCCTGCATGTCAACATTCAGTGCCAGCACCACCCCTAACACTGCTGCCTATATGTTAGGCTGCTAGCAAGCAAGATTCATTCATTTAGTAGCATAAAAAAGGCAGTACTGTAGCATGTGATTTGCAAGCAAATATATACTGATATAATTCATAACACAAACATAAAGTAACAAGTTGGGAATGTAGAGCTGTTCCGCTCTGCTGGTGAGATGATGCAACCTTTGTTCACAACATACCTTGATACAACGAAGAAGTTTTAGCCACTTGTCACTAATATAATGTTAGAAAAAATAAAAAAAGAATAGATAGAAAAAATATCAAGGACATGACCTTGGTGTCCTCAGTGGTCCGTTGGCAGGGCCCCCATTGGTTTTACCATTTGTCATTAAATATTTCCACAAATTCAAATGATTCACCCGGAGCCCTCACTCAGTGGGGGAGATAGGGCATCGCTTTGCATCAGTTTTTTGTGTGTGGGTTTTTCTTTTCTTTTTTTCAGCTCAGGGGTGCCCAATCGTTTAGTCCTGCATATGCATGTCTATTAAATTTGGATTAAATATTGATTTAATGTGGTCAAACTGCAAATGGGCTGATTCTCAGGCAACTTTTGCTCGGGCCCGTGCATGTCCCTGCTAGCTGCGACGCACAGATATTGTAGAAAGCAAGAATTTTTAAAATGTTGGCATTGGACTTAATCTGGGGTTTTGTATAATATGACAACATTGATGTTTGGGTCTTGCAGTAGAGTTGCTCAAAACTTTTGCAAATGAAAGCAGAAGCACAATGCATAGATAAAAACTAACAGCAGATGAAACTTCTTTTTTCTTTGTGACTTGGGCGTATCGACCTTATAACAGAACATGAACAATGGCAATTACAACAAAACACAGATGTACATTTGAAAACATGAGACTTATTTACATTCTGTATACATTCTATGACAGCTCTATATTGTGCTCACATCAAACAAGATCAGACTTTTCTGTACATACAGACTAAATTACCACAAAGATAAATATTAACAGACACAAACACAGATGTACATACTGTCCATGAACATATATCCACACACAGACACACACTTGTGTGTGATGAAAATAAAGAGACACTTGCTCTGTTGGCACCTCCTCCAATCACACACGCCGCCTCCACTCCTTCATCCCAGCTGTCACAACTGCAAAAACTCTACAAATACACACGCACACTCTCGCATATTCACACTCACCCACACACACCACTTTTCCTGCTCACACCTTTTCCCGCTCACCATGGCTCTCTCCAGTTGGTGCTTGTGTGCCCACTCTCTGCCGCAGCTTGTATGCAACGTGTGTGTGTTTATGTGTTTATGTCATATGTCATGTATGTCATTGTCTTTTATTGCCGTGGTTCCAGCCGAGCTCAGATGTGTAGTGCCTACCGCTGGTTGTGCAGCACGGGAGAGAAAGTGGACAGTGAGTCATGTTTTATTCTGGCCTCCTCTAAGCTGTGAAAAATTACGGCCACCTAAAATTCAATCTGTTCTGCGTCTGAGAGCGGAGAGAGGATTGAAATGGCAGTGGGCAATTTAGGCACGCCTTGTAGTGAATCTCTGCTTTTTCTCCGCTTTATGCCCCTTTACTCTTTGCTCCAACTGTCCAACTCCATCTGACTCAATCAGTAACGGGACTGCATAATTAGGATTTTTTTTTAAAATAGAGGTAACTGTATTCCATTACAATTACAGAAAAAAAACATAATCAGATTCCAGATACTTTTTGTAAAAATTTAAAAACAAAGAAAGATGTACTAACATGGACAGTGCGTAGACATTACAACACTCCACGAGTCTCACAACTCTGGTCTCAAGTGAAACCAGCTAATCTTAAAGTCAGTTCAGTATCATGGCCTCTACTGAAAAAAATGCTGCTCTCGGTGGAAATTTCAACATCACTTTGTCTTTAGATCAGAGAAAGAGGAGCAAAATCACAGATCAGTGACAGTTCTTCCCTCAGCTGTGAAAATTCTGCCGTCATCCAAGAACTCAACTTATTTAAATTTAAATAGATATTTACAGGTAGGACCAACTTCTTACGAGAGCTACACAGACTAACATTAGATGCACAGAAATCTAGTTACCTGGATGTCAACACTATCATTAATTGTACTGAAAAATATTTTGGACCGTAGGTGGTGACGCTGGTGACCGGGATGGTGTGTGGGTAATAAGAATCCAGAGCTCCAGAGTGGAATAACATTTACTTGAAGTTTCAGTGTGAGGTGTTCATAGCGTACTTAACAAAGCACATTAAATGCACATAATTACCACTATTAGTAACATCGATTCATAACAAAGGAAGGAATGCTAAACAATTTTACCATTTGGTATTAAGGTAATCCAAAAGTAATGAAAAATAATCAAGTTACATTACTTTAATATTGTGATACTTTGATTAAGCTACATTTTTAGACTTAGTAATTGTATCAGAATACATTTTATAAGAAACCCTCCCAACCCCCGCGAGGCCAGTGAATCTCATGATCGCTCCTGTACGGCTCGCTCTGCATGTTTTGGTCTGTATGAGCAAGTCAGTGCACTTAACACCAAATGCTTCCTGTTTGACGCCATGTGTGAGGTCATAAATCTGATCACCACAGCAACAGAATACAGTGACACTGATGCTTGCAGGAAGCGCCCTGGATTAGCGAGGATTTATGGCTGGGCCTTGGGCAGCACACTCATCACTCGTGAATGCACCCTCTTTCTTAAGATGACAGACATCTTTGCAAGTGGAAACAAAAGTGTCTTGGACCTTAAATCAGCCCATTCAAATGCAGAGCAGATTCAGATTAAATTTCCCTTAAAGGGCCCATATTCCAAATAAATAAGGGGGCTGAAATGTGGAGCAGATATTGGGGAAAATTTGGCCCCTGGTAGTGATTATTACCCTCGTAGAGTTTTTCCATCCTGGTACCCTGGCTCAGACTCTCATGTCTGGATCTTTTAAAGGGTCCGGGGAGGGTTGGGCATGTATTATTTTCAACACTTCAGATTAAACCTCGCTACAGCTCTCTGAGGCCTTACTAATACAGACCCCCTGCTGGGTTACAGCGAAATTAAAAATGAAAAAAATAAAAGCCGCGACTGTGAAAATAGTGTTAAAAACAGAGGTGGAAATTGCAAGTGTGACACTGAGATGCTGTGATGACGTCTTTGGAAAGGTAATAATTAACGGTGTCACCTTTTTTACGATGTAGAGGAAAGAGAATTAAAAATGTTGTACGATGACAGATTTGAAGTCAGGGCTTGGCTTCATTGGTTTAGCACATTAAAATATGGCAAGATTGAGCGAAATGATCATGCCAAGGCAATTCAAGCCACCAGAACACATTGTTTTTTTCAAAGCCTCATTTCTCTCTATTTTCTCCTGTACTTCTGTGAGCTACATTTTATAGAGATATCAAGCTATTGCATACAGCAGCACGGAGAGAACAATGAAAAAGAATTGATTTTGATCTTCACTGCATCACCTTTTATCTCAGAAGCAGAGAAAAGTTAACAGATCCTTATATGAGATTAAAATTCAAATCCCAGTTAGAGTTGATTCACTTAGAGGCTGCATTAAAAATGTCACTGAAATTACCCTAAATTCTTTATATCAAATATTCCTGATAAAAAAAACAGCTTGTTTTCTAATCTAACTCATCCTCACATTTTAGTGACTGACTTTGTAACATTTCTGTTTTACTGCAATGGTTCCCAACTTCAGGGTCGTGACCTCTCCAGTGGGACATGAGATAAATCTGAGGGATCGTGAAATGTTGTAATTCTGCAACATGGATAATGATTGTCTCATTTAAGTGACTACACAAAAGGTAAAACTGCGGAAAAAAATAAATAAAATTACAGTACTGACATTACAGTTTCTTACAGTGTTTAAAATTTTTGTTTAAAAGATAAAAAAGTTCTATCAGTCACAACACTACAACACACACACAGTCAAATATAATATAAAGCTTCAATACTTGATTCCTTAAGTCCTCAAAAAGAAACTACCTGCATTGTGCCTCTTTCCTCTTAAATTCATCCTCCACCATGAAAAGTTTTATTTTTAGTATTTACTTTTTTTAAAAATTTATTTTACTGTATACAGTGTGTGTGTGTGTGTGTGTGTGTGTGCGCGTGCGCGCACGTGCGTGCGTGCGTGTGTGTGTGTGTGTGTGTGTATGATTTATGCTTTTGTGAATAGCATAGAGGGAACTACAACTGACATTTCATTATAGAGACTGGTGTTGTAAAATGAGCCATAAAGTAAAATTAACCTTGTTAAAAATTAAAAGGCTGCATACAATAGAACAAAAAAGAAAGATAGAAAGAAAGAAAAAAGGAGGAAAAAAATGCACATTTACATTTACGTTCATACAATTTGTGCATTTTTTCTTCTTTTTTTTTCTTATTGAACATATGGTTCTGCTAGAAAAAAACATATCAAATGAGGTGTGTATAGTGCCTCTGTCTCCTATGTATATAATTTTTTTAAGTACATTTGATGTACTAAGTCACATAAAATTGTTTTGCTTATTTATTTTCCCTGATGAACTTGTAGTAGCTGATGTGCTGGAAGCAGGGAAATAAATTAATTAATGACGGTGGGTTCCACGTACAGTACAATGCTTGATTTAAACTTACTGATCTTGAAGTGATTTTTTGTCTGATGAAACACTGATATAGCATCACCGTTTTAAGTGGAAACAGCTTTTCAGTTCTTCCTTCCTATTCCCGAGCGTTTCCAAGTGCTATTATTGAGCTTCATTCACTAATATCTTCTTAAGTTTTTTCTTCAGTTTGTTCTTAGGAACAAGCCTGTTGATAAACCACAGAATTATTCACACCTGTGTTCTTATAATGATGATTCCCACCATCCTTGTAAGTACTAGGTGTTCCTAGTAAGCGTATCTTCTTCTATAAGGGCATGAAGCTGCAGGCCTGTGTGCACACAGAAATCCCACACAGAAATTGAAAAGAAAAGTTGAGGGAGAAGTCTAGAAAAAAAAAAATCTAAAGATGAAACAGGAAGTCAACAGCAAACAAGCTGTCATATAGTGTCATCAGAGGTGGATATAAAATTTTAAAAAATTCATGAGATGCAATTACTTGTTCACTTACTGTTGTATGCAGAGTAGGGTGCACAAATGGTGTTAGAAAAATGGTTAATCTTAAATCAGCAGCCAAAAAAATATTGCTAAACACAGAGGAGAGGTGCTGACCACAGGAGGAGGAAAGACGTGTCCAGAGTTATCTGCATCAGCATCAGGACCGTTATTGGAGAGATAACATTCTCAGGTGGGCCATCAGCTAAGCATTTGGACACAGAGTACCATCAGAATCAGTAGAGAAACAGATTTTTCTGAATTAATATAATTTGACGGTACATTTTATCTAAAAACTGTTGCTGTGAAACATGTGACAGATTTAACATGTAAATACCAGAGTGTAAAACCTAGAGGAAAGGGATTTTTTCACATAACAGACTTGGTATGAATCACATTTTTCATTAAGCAGTCAAAGGATTTTTTAGGATTTTTCATAATCAGCTTATGAATTAAAGTGATGGTAAAATATCTCTCAAACTGGATAACTGCCTTCAATAAAGTAAAGGTATTTTAAGTCAAGATAAACTCCAGTGCCAGTTAGATTGTTAAGAAATACACTTTAGGAATTTTACGATAAACAAGCAGTACCAATGCCACCCATTTTCCTTTCTCTCTCTCTCTCTCTCTCTCTCTCTCTCTCTCTCTTCCCACACACACACACACACACACACACACACACACACCCCTCTCTTAT
>JAJHUR010112070.1:0-12969 GCA_027495735.1 Lutjanus campechanus | reverse complement strand
GGCTCACACACACACACACACACACACACACACACACACACACACACACACACACTCACTCACTCTGTTTCTCTCATTTAAGATGCCTCAGGGAACGAATGAGTGCCAGGCAGTACCAGTCCACTGACGGTTGCTCTCGCCAAGGCCTGACAAACAGAGATGGCGGCTGGCAGGATGCCCCCTGCCCCTCCTCCCGGCACTCGGGCCGCGGGCAGCTGAGAGAAAGAGCGGCCAACGGATCAACAGTTGCTGTGACGTTGGTTGAGCGACTGGCCAGGCTGCTGCACGCCACCCAGCCCACATTCAGGGCACCTGACCCTGGGTAAACTGACAAATGCCTGGCCTTTGGGTGCGCCTGCAGAGTGATGTGACCCTGAGGGCGTTATGACCTTACCGCACCGGGCACACACGCGCATATGCATGCACTTATAGCCACCCTCTGTCTGCCTTATGTTCCCAGGCACAATGTTTTTCAAGTACCTGACAAAGTACATTGTGCTTGCACTCACAAACACTCACACTCAGGCTGTTTGACTTATTGTCATGGAAATTGCACAGCTCTAAGGATGCTTACACCCAGGAAAGATTGCTGCAATTTGGTCCTAATTAACATGTTGAAATGATGTGATTTGATGCATTTTTGACAGCTGAATCTCACAGTTGCTTGACACTGGGGGGAAAAAAGCTTTAATTTGATCACTGTCGTGTTAGTTTTAGCAATAAAAAAAAATCCTACATTTTCTTGATTAGATTTTTCTTAACTACCTCCACAGCTTGTACTCATAGACCTTTTCATGTGCCTGCGCTGCCATATACGTACGCTGGCACAGACAAACACAAGCATATGGTTCACAAGTACACATTATAGCCTGGCAATGTACAGTACACTCGTTGGGCATATTTAACTCATCTTGACAAGGCTGTTAATTTCTCTGAAACCAGGGACGGATTCCAGCGACCCTCTCAATCCATGTCCCCTATTCCCTCCAAAATGCCCAGCTGTTGCCACAGCAGACAGCTGCTTTAAGAGTAGAACGAATCTCAGCTGTCGAGAGGAGTTGTGCAAGGGGGTTGGCGGATTTTGGGGGTTTGTATTCTCTCAAACCAATGACACCCCACTCCCTACTCTGCAGTGAGATGGGTGGAGTGTGGAAAAATGCTGACAGACTGCAGATTTAGGGACAGAAAGCAGAGGCTACAGCTGTCTGTGTGTTTACAACCAAACTGCTCTGTGCCTCTGAACCGGGAAGCTCTGGAATCACGTAAGTGATCCCCTAAAATGTCCATGTGCAATAATTTCCTCTTGCTCGCTGTACAAACTGCACTGTTTGGTAAAATAAAATAAGAATATCATATGCTTTGTTCTTTGATCAGATTAAATGAGCAATATGTAATAATTGCACATCCAGAAATGAGTACTGCAGTTCAAATAGCGAATTGGAGTCATAGATGGTATATTAGATAGGTTGAGATCCTATTTAATATGTAGTCTATGGTTGAAGCATTATGTTTTACCCCCAACCCACTCCTCCCCAGACTCAAGGAAACTCAGGCAGGCTGCAAGAACACTGCAGGAGTGCAAGACAAGTACAACATGCAATTTGACTATAACAAGCGACGCCAAGTCCTGTACTTTCAGTTGATCGGCTATTTGTAACTTTCTAATTGTCTGCTGATGTAAAGCTAATTCCATTATCCTGAAAACAAAAGCCCACTGCCCTGGAAATACCCACTCTGGAGTTTCAGTTGAATGATTTCCTGCCTTCATGCCTGCCAGACAGACATATTGTTCACTTTAACTATTATAAACATCTACTCTTTCTGAAATATTATTATTGATTTCTTATGACAGAAACAAACTCATTTGGGAACATTCAGCCTTAATTTGAACTTTTTAGGATTTTATTGTGTTTGTTTGTATTCTAAATGTAGTTTGTCATGAAGTCGTGTGTACAATTGTTCCAAACTGTGCTAGCTAACTAGCATCTTTGAGATAGGCTCAGAATTATCTAAAATTGTCACTGTGACAAAGTGACAATTTTAGATAATTCTGAGCGTGAGCATGATGAAGATGTCTCAGTAGTGACAAAGAAAACATTTAATCCTTTCTCTGGGGGAAATAAACAACATTTTAGCCCAGTCATGCATATTAGAATTATGTTAGGATAAACTCCATGTCATTTAAAATACTGTAACGTGATGAGTACCAGCTGATGTATAACACTTGAAAAGATCACCGTGCCCTTGCCAGATCGTTAAAGAAGTGAACAAACTGTCAGATTTTATCCACTGCACAGAAAATCTCTTAAACATGACTCACAACCTGTTTATTGCTCTGTTGTTTCACCCTGGGTTAGTTTCCAATCTGTTTAACTTGTATATATTAAACAGAGCTGCCTCTTTGAGAGTTCAGCCTGGTATTATTCATGCTACACATTGTAAAGGTCAGAGGTAATACAAGCTCCCTTCAGACTCCTGTTGTGGGGAGCAAACAAGGTCTCTGGGCTGTGATCTTTGAGCATATTCTAATGAGCCTGGACAGGCTGGCACTTGATCAGAAAGGCAGTTGTATCACACACAAATTTCATATTGCATAACAAACTAGATTACAGAGCGGGGGAAACAACAGCATCTCATTACTGGCCACAGAGGATCAGGGTCTAATCAGAATGTGCTGCTGTTCTTTGTTGCAAATGTAAACAATATGTGGACTCTGCCACAGAGTGACATCCTCCATGTTATAGCGAGACGTTGGAATTATGTTGTGAATTATAACGAGTGTGGGTAAGAGTCACACAGAGGCCAGTGCCCAGCTTTTTGACTGTTCTGCTCTGATCACAACCAGCTTGTTGATGGAGGCTGGAGGAGGCTGAAAAACAACTGTTGTCTGTGCAGAGTCCTACCACTGATAATAAAAAACCTACTATATATGAATATCAAATCACATTTATCACATGCATCTCATATAACGATTTATATTTGACATGACTTACCAGCAGGACCACAGCTCACCTCCTCCCTAGACAGCCCCTAGTCTTTTCTGTTTAATACAGTGACCTGATTTGTTTCTAATAATTTTGGAATAATCAGTTTTTATTGATTTTTGGGAGTACCAACTAACTTGAACTTTACTCTGCTGTTCTCCTCTGTTTCATCTGTAACTTTCTATCTTATATTCTTACATCGCCCTCTTGTGGTGCAGTATTGAAATCACATTCCCTGCCCACTCCACAGGTGGCTGCTATTTTCAGCATTTCAGCTGCACGTTACATCAATAATGCTCATGCAACAAGGAACAGACTAATTTGATCGCTTACATTAACCATGGCAATTTCTTGGCCTGTCATTCAATTACTTAGATAAAGGA
This sequence comes from Lutjanus campechanus, assembly GCA_027495735.1. Lineage (NCBI taxonomy): Eukaryota > Metazoa > Chordata > Actinopteri > Lutjaniformes > Lutjanidae > Lutjanus > Lutjanus campechanus. The sequence continues at coordinate 9,602 of JAJHUR010112070.1, read as the reverse complement.
CTACAATCGTATTATATAATCAGTCATGGCCTGCAGCTACCTCTCATGCTTGCATAAAATAATCTAAAATATGAAACTAATGAAGAGAAATACGAAGAAATAAGAAAGAATAACTGTCATTGTGGATATTAAATGGCAATAATCATTATAATAATACAGCCTTATAATATAGCCTTATTTTTCATTTATCTTTATCTTATTTTGCTCTGCAGTATGCACCTTATTTGAATGTTCAGAACACACTGGCTTAATTCCATAAACCAGATTACTGACAAAGAAATTATTTCAATTCCTTTTACTTTCCTTGATTATTGAGATATTAATTGAGGAAAATACAGAAAAAAAACTAATCTGGACTCACTAATTGCATCACATAATAGAGGTGCAGAGAAATGTCATTATTTGTATCTTTATCTCTCTGTTTTTTTTCCAATAAAATTATCTGTTGTTGTATGAAGACCAGAAGTGGGCATGATTAAAGTCACATTAAATTGGGCTTTTTTTTTTTTGCAATATTCATTGGCAATGCAATTGTTGTGCCTATAAAGCATTAAATCAATCAATCAAATCAAATTTAATATTATTATTTAATTCATTATAAAATGTATTTCCACATCCTCATACTGTACTTTTCATCTATGTTTTTTATTTCTATCTAAACTAAAATATTACAAACTGTCTGTAGAACACCATTACCTTTACCTTTTATAAATCAAAAGATTTTCTTTTGCACTAGAAATAGAAACTCTAAAGTAAAGATTTTCAAGCATATAAAATATTCTTCAAGGTAAAGGGAATAATCTCTGTGCGTTACATCAGTGATTGATTAATGTAGATGCAAACTTTTATAACTACACTGAGGTAATCAATAAAAAATGAGCAACTTCAAATAGAAGAAATATCTGTTCCATCATATTATTTATACTTCCTCAAATAACATATTTGGATTCAGGTGTGTCCCTATTACATAAGTCCTGCACTCATGAGAATTTGATTAAATCTCAAACAAAGAATTTGGTCATGATACAGTATTTGCACAGCTGTTCTTCAGCACCATGGACAGCATCCTGTGCCCTCTGTTACCCTCATAATCATCAGTGACAGTCCCACTGAACAGCTCATACAGTTATTACTCTCATCATCATCATCATCATCATCATCATCAGTGATAGTCTTACTGTAAGGGACAGAAGGGGTGAAAGACTAAGTTTTGTCTAGTTCCATCTCTCTGCCAATACTAACCATTTAAAAAAATAATTGGATAAATGAGTCAAATGTAATGAGACTGGAAAATTATGTTGTGTATTGATACTTTTGTCCCTCTGACAGGACAAAAGAAACACAGGCGTGGAACAAATGTAACACTTAAATAAATCGACCACAAAACAAGTAAATATTGAAAGCATCATTAAAGCTTCAGTTAGTCATCCAACTGGCCATGTTACTCTCAAATCAAGTTATCATGTTAAATGTCACATTTGACCCGTGCTAAGTCCCGCCCCTTTTCACTCTGTGCTCCAATGACAACTGAGCAAGCTTGGCATCTCTGTCAGCTTTCTCCTTATCTATTTCCTGTACTTAGATATGCTATGTTTTGCTATCTAGGCTCATCTATGTTAGGGGGACCTGTAAAAGACACATCTTAAATTAGTTAATGTAAGCAAAACACTAGCTAACTACATGGCTATTCCACATCACTCATTAGCTAGCTAGTTAGCTAGAGTTTCGCTAACATTAGCAAGCTAGTTGTCTAGCATTTCGCTAATGTAGCCAACTTAATGTCGCTTTTTAGAGGAAAGGGATAATGTTGAGAGAGGTACCAAGTTAACTGAACTGTTGTTGGAGCACAGAGCAAAAAGGGGCGGGACTTAGGAAAGGTCAATTGTAAGAAAATAGTCCAATGCGTCAAATTCACCTCAGTGCATAATCACTTCTTAGGGGCAGTCCCACACATAAATCACACACATACTAGCACACACATCTGGACTTGTGAGACCGCTGTTGGTCTTATTCACTCTGACCCTGGGTATTTCCAGAAAATATGATGAGCAAAGAAATATATTTTTAAATAATACTTTAAAATTAACACCATGTTACTTTTGTCCCTCCCGTCTCCATCAGTTTTAGCCTTGCTGTCATCAAAGACAGGCTTCAAGTACTTATCCAACAGATAGGTCTAGCAGATGATGTGCAATTACAATCTTCAGCAAATAAACATTATCTTAAAAATAGAGAAAAACTTTTGTACTTTTTACTTTCATACTTACTAACCCTCCTGATTTTCTTGGAAGATTCCTGTTTTTCACTGCTTTCTGCCAGTTTCCTTCCAGGGTCACAATTCTCACGTATTTCTCCAGATTTAAAAATGTATATAAAAGTCTACTATTTCCACCCAGACAAGAATACAGGTACACCAAATGTGGTTTTCTGGCCACGTACGCTGTATTCAGTTGTCTGTAATACATCCCTGTTTGGGCCTCATCCTCCTCAGTGAGTGACAGATGGAGACAGAAATGGAGAGGACTAAGTAAAAGAAATACTCAAACAAATTTCAGATGTCCAGAGAGAAGAATTTCTGTTTCTTTTAAAGAAAAATGTTGTAAAGAGAGGCCTAACAAATATACCCATAGAAAGATATTTGTAAAATTCATTCATTCATTCATTCATTCATTCATTCATTCATTCATTCATAATTTTCTGTCTTTATAATCAAATTGGATCATTGAGTTTTCCAAAGAAAGTTACATGTCATTTGAAGGCATCTTTTTGCAAAAAAAAAGAGTGCACTTATTACTTTATTTTCCTCCCTATTTTTAGGGCCTTAAGCAGTGTTGCCAGAATGGGTGGGTTTTCACCCATTTAGGCTGTTTTTAGATGCACTGTGCAGGATAAAGTGGACCTAGGTGGGTGAGCAGGTTTTGATCAGGTTAACCATGAGTTAGTCTGATTTTTAAATGCATTGAAAATTACACAATATTTAAATATATTTATAAAATATAACCCTTACTTATGCAAACATCATTATTTGTTTTGTTTGTTTTTTGTTTTTGTTTTTTTGATAACATGGGATTATGTGTACTTTCTCTCTCTTGCTTCTTCTCTTGCTCAGTCTCTGTTTGTGTGCGTCAAGGCTTGTTGCAGTTTACAAAGAAATAAAATCTATTATTTTTTATACTTGAGCTCTCCCACTTTTTCCTTTAAATTTTAAGACAAATGTTATAGTTGCATTGCATTGTAGCCTCCTATCTGCGTTCTAATACTTGTTTTATTATTATGACATTGAAAAACTGTGATGAACCACAATAACTTTGCTATCATTTATGAGAATGCATTTATTGTTTATCATAGGTACAAGTTATTGGGCTGGGGGGAAAAAACAATCTTTTAACACTGATCTCAATGTTGGCAAGTATGATTAAATGTTAGAAGAGAACAGGTCCACGTTGCAACCGTCCCTACCTTACAGTGGTCCCTGCTCTCCCCTACAGCTCACACTGTTACCTTGTCAACAGATAAGTCACGTGGTGATATGTTGCTGCTTATATTTCCCCATTAAAAGTTACCACGCTCTCTATAATAGATCCATACCAGCCTTGTGAGTTGATGCTGTGAAGACCTGTGCTCTCACTGTTTTGCGCTCAAGGTGGAGTTTTCTGCCACATCACATGTGATCGCTGCCGCCACAGCGCGCAGTGCTGAGGCTGTTGTCCTGCAAAGAGCAGAGAGCTGACAGGAGCAGGAAGCGGCTTATCAACAAGGGAAGCGAGAGTGGCTTTTACATCTCCGGGACATTTTCACCCCTACTTTGAGTAGAGAGGTGTCAAGGAACATGCAGGTGAAAAGAAACCTGCTCTTTTAAGTCTTTTCGCCGCTGCAACTTTTCAGCCCTTGCTCCACCTTGTGCAGATTTCCTGTTGTTGTTCTTCTTGTTTGCGTTAGCTAGGATTCATAAAGATACTTTTGAAATCTTGAGAAATGTCTCGCAAGAAGGCTGTCAAAGGCAAAGCCGCGACCAGCAGCCCGTCTGCAGGCAGCCCCACCGGGAAAGGGACCGGGAAAGCGGCGAGGAGCAGCCCGGGCATCGTTCAGATGAACGGCGTGGTCCATCCCAGCAGACCCTCCATCAGCAACAGCAGCGAGTTTTATGACATCGCCTTCAAGGTAAGATGCTGCTGTTGTTTATGCATGTTAACAAACTGCAACTCGCGTAAAAGTGTGCTGAATTTTGTTATTTTACACCAAGAAATATCACAGAAATCGTAAAGGAGAGATACAAACAGCCACAGAGGTCACTGTAAACTATACACAGAGCAAATGATGCACTTTGTGGCTTTTGTGTCCCTTTAAGTCGAAAATACACATAGTAAACCTGTTTGTGGTCCACTTTATTCTCTGCCAGTGTTGTTTTCCGTTTAGCTTTTATTCTGTCTTCCGCTTACAACCACATTTATTCATTAAACAGCAGCTGACAGCAGCTGTGTCAATAGACGCTCGATAACCTGGAATAGGTGTGCACACACACACACACACCGCCGCCCTGCAACAGCCAACAAACAAATCATTTTGCAACAAGGAGCAATCGGCGTGCTTCACCAAACCATAGTGTGAGCACTTGTGCGAGTGGAGAACTGTCACTTCAACACAACACAAACACAGAATCACACCCACAGACTCTCAGTGTGTACTCCCAACATAGCTTCAAGGGACTTGTGCCACCTACTCCATGTTTTTGAAGCAGCTGTTTGATGTGAGTGCACAATGGCTTTGTGTAACTGCTATTGCAGAACAATTGTTCATCCAAACCACTCCACTATGAATTGCTGACATTCCTGTTTCATAAATTTGTATTTGTTGGGCGCAGAGATGACTGTTTTTCAGTCAGAAATCCAACAATATTCACCAGATCAAGCTGTAAATCTCAGTTCAGTGTTGCAGGACTGGATCAAAAAAGATCCAACCTGTAGCCTCATTACAGGTGGATCTTAGATTAACTTGTGCTGCATCCAGTGAAATGCAAGTCATTTGCAGGGCATTGTGCCATGTTATACAGTTCACTGTTCACTCTGATCCTTACTCTGCATTGAGTCGGTGAGTAAAATTGATTGGATCTTATTTATAAAAATCTACGGGCAGGGGAAAAACCAGGTGCCTCCTCCTGCATGCTCTCGCTCATGTAGAGCTGTTCAAGGTTGAAGGCATGAGAGAAGAGAGGAGAAACAAAGATACATTTAAAGGGACAGTTCACCGCAAAATCAAAAATACAGAGTTTTTTTTTTCTCCTCTTACCTGTAAGTGCTTTTTATCCATCGCAACTGTTTTGATGTGAGTTGCTGAATTTGGGAGCCGCAGAGGTGTCTGTCTTCTCTTGAATACACTTGAACTAGATAGCACTTGGCTTGTTGTGCTAAGAGTGTCAAAAACCTCACCAGCAGTCTGTCTTTCCTAAAATCATGATCCAGTTACTCAAACCTTGTTGTGAGAAGTAGGGTTGTGTCTTTATATATTTTTTCTTACTCCCATGACAAAGCAACATATTCCTGTGGGATGGTGGTTTATGATGACTGCCTTTCACTTAAAAAAAAAAACTTTATTGAACTATACTGTCATAAGTGTAGCATCGCTCCTTTAAGAGATAGGGCAGTGTGTAACTGTGTGCAGTGTGTAAGTGAGGGAGAGCAAGCCACAGACAGAAGGAAACTTAAATTTACCAATAAGTAGTCAGTCTGGCAGTAAATGGACAGAACAAGTTACAGTGTGTCAGTTAATAAATGCTGCAGCAAGTCTTGTCTGTATTTCCTTACTGCTAAAAAAATTAAGGGAGTTATCCCCGAAGTAAGCTGAGCAGGAGAGGCTAACGTTAAACTAACGCTAACCCTAACCCTAACAATGTCAGCTCCGGCGAGACTGTATCCCTCTCAGAAGCTTTGTAGTCCACCTTGAACTGCTGCACCTTTTTTGGAGACTGGTAAAATAAATCCATAATGATAAAGCTAACACTAAATGTATTCTGTTATAATTTCTCAATTTTTCTGTCTTCAAAACAGTTGTTGTTGTTGTTAGCTGCCCAGTGGCAATCGCAAGATGCCTTGAGGTTTAGCTTGTCAACCAATCAGAGGCTGTCTTCCTGACTTGTGTGTGACAGCACTGAACCATCATCATGAGATTCACCCTTCAAAATAAAATTTTGGTTGATGATGGTAATAAGCTCAACCTCGCAGTAGGCATCACATGCCCACAGTAATATGGTTATCATCGCAGCCCTAGTAGGAAGTTTCATGTAGCAACTATTTTCTTTCTACAAACTACACCTACTAGCTTTATCACTGCGCAGGAGGAGGCGTGCATCTGCTCAGAGATGACAGGTTATAGCTGAGACACCAGTTATGTTTACATCACGTGTTGTCCCGAGCACAAGCCTCTCATCAATGAGTAGATGCACTCTAGAGTTGGGCGATCAGACGAATATATTGTCTATCGACAATGAGCTGCATCCATCGCTGGTCACTGGTGATATTTGTCATTCTATTTTGCTAGTGTAATGGTCTACAGAGTAATAGCCACTGCTCTGTGCCGTGCTCTCATCCAGCAGGGGAGTACACGCTCGGTAAACAACCCGCAGAGTTAGACTCTGTACTTTTATCACGCAGTGAATTAAGGATTTAATTTGACCAAACCTGAGTTGGTGATTTTTTTTGAGGAGTGAATAGACTAGCAAAGATGGTTTGGGTGACTTTTATATGTTATTTTGTCGAGTTTGAATGAATTGAGTTTTGCAAGGACATAACGAGCCAATGAAGTTTGTCTTAGTTTGCTAAACGAGAGAAATTGGAATTAAGAAGGTGAATGGTTATATTTCTCCACATTAAAAGGAAAATGAGTGTGAGAATATTTGATTTCTTGACACACATTGTGAGTTTATGTTGTTTACTGGATGAAGTGAACGCACACAGTGTACGTAATGTGGTGAATTCGCTGCTTGCGCACATCTCCCAGCTGAGACTCAAGAGGACGGGACGAAGGTCTCACCAGTCGCTGATTGATGGGCTGACAATGGTCGTTTGGAAAATTTTAATAAATTGCCCAGTCCTAATGAACATTTCCTTCTGTGCAGTGATACACTTGATGTTCAATAGAAAGAAAATAGTTCCTACATGAAACTTTTTGTGGTGAACTGTCCCTTTTAAAGTAGAGACATACCCTTTGCCACATTTTGAATCTGTTCTGTGGCCCTGTTACATCCCTTCATTCTTCTTTCGTCTTATCTTTCATCTCCTCTCTGCTTCCTCTGTGCACCCAAGAGGCACTTTTGGATTTCCTTGGTCTAGAGCTCATAGTCCCTCAGCTAACCTGATAACTGTAATCACATCAAACCTTTAACTTCATCACAGCTCAGAATAAAAAGAGAAATGCAAGACTGTGTGTTCAGCAGGCATCAGGCCCCAGTATGTCTGTTTTTGTATGTGCACACACATGCACAGATGTGCATTTAAAGGTCCAGTGTGTAATATTTACGTGGATCTATTGGCAGAATATGGCAGAAATTGAATATAATACTAGGTATGATTTCATTAGAGCATAATCACCTGAAAATAAGAATTCCTGTTTCCTGTGTGGCATTGTGTTTCTGGGTGGTGCATCTCTCCAGCCGTCCGTCCCATTCATGTGAACCTGATATCTCAAGAACGCCTTGACAGAATTTGTTGAAATTTGGTACAAACATTGAACAGTTTATTATCTGATTAGAATTTAGAGGTCAAAGGTCACTGTGACCCTACCTCTGTCCCATCCTTGCGAATGCGATATCTCAAAAACACCTTGACAGAATTTCTTCAAATTTGGTACAAATGTCCACTGGGACTCAAGCACGAACTGATTGGTGGTCAAAGGTCACAGTTGACCTCAAATATATTGAAATTTTGAAGAAAAAAAAGTCCACTCACAAAACATGTTTTTTTTTAAACTCAAGAATTCCTCCGCCAATAATGAAATAAAATGTCACACAAGAGCCTAATAGAAAAAAAAATGATGAGTTGATGTCAAGGGTCAACTTCACTGTGACATCATAATGTTCAGGTCTCCCCCCACCTTGAACCTGCGAACTATCGGTGACAGAGCAGTATGGCAGCTAGCTTCACACATCTCCATCAATCATTGCATTCTGTTCTTGTTTTGTTTTCTTTCTTTCTTAATTTAATATTTATTTTTGTTTTGCACTCTGTAAAGCAGCCTTGGGTACCTTGAAAGGTGCTATATAAATCAGTATTATTATTATTAGTCCTCTGTACTCCTCTGTAAAATAGTCTCTAAGTATGTTTCTCACTGAAATTGATTCACTTCGTCCATGTCAATGTCGTGATAACTTCCATTTCACCAAAAGTAGACTTAATATAATTTATTAAATTTCAAAACAACCTGACAGATTGGTGGAAGCATACAAACGCAGGGCGGTAATTCTAGTTGTGACCTTAAAATGAGCCATTTATGTTTACAGAGGCTGCAGAGGCCATCATGTTGAAGCGCTATGTTTCTACAGTAGCCCAGGATGGATTACCCAAACACATTCCACATGTTTGGCAAGTTTCTCTGCCTCTGTAGTTTCTGTTACGTGCTTGAAAGGGCAGGATAACGCGAGCCATATTCAGTTTGTTGCAGTCCACAACCTCGTTTCTAGATTCACACACTAACAGAAAGGAACCATCCACTGGCGGCCATGATGAGCAGTGACACACTCATTCACACACACCATCTTCACTGGCTGAGCACCAAAATACCAGAGACTAATTTAGCTGAGTGATTCAAATGTTCCGTTTTTTTTTTTCTTTACAATTAATCAGAGACTGAAACATATGAGGACAAAGTCCCACGCATGTTCATGCTCCTACATGTGATTTTTTACATTTTCTTTTTTTAAATTCAGTTTTCTCTGACATATATGTTTATTGGTGAGTCAGAAAGTCAGTTTTTGTTCCTCACAACTCTGGTAGTGTATTTCTTTTTGCATCTTAGTTTTATCCTTCCAGTCACTCCTGGCTGAGTTTCCCCTCTTTGTGTCCTATGCAGGTGATGCTGGTTGGAGACTCTGGTGTGGGGAAAACATGTCTACTGGTCCGTTTTAAAGACGGAGCTTTCCTGGCTGGCAGCTTCATCTCCACTGTGGGCATCGACTTTAGGGTGAGTTGAATTCAGTGGAACAAAAAACAAACAAGAAACAAACAACAAATCCCCCACATACATGTACATACTGTACAAACACACTTTCAGGTTCAGTATCTCTTGTAAAACGGGGCCATTTGCACTAATGGGAGCTTTTCATTGCCTTTATATGTCCCTGAGCTGAGAGTATTTCCTGTGTTAGAAGTCTCATAAGATAGGATATTGATTTCTTAAATTAGTTTGACATGCTTTAGTTTTTTTGTCTCCCTGGGTGATATCGTGTCTCTTATGCGCCAGTTTTTTCGGTCCCACATGGGCAGCCAGGAAAGAACTTGCCTATCTTTTCTAATGATCACACTCAGGTGTGCCTGTCTGTCCAAGAGGCAGAGACAGGCGATCACTCAGAGCGACACTAAGACTCAGGGTGACAAAAAAGAGACAGTTACCTC